>CAJQZM010033593.1:34217-72173 GCA_907164665.1 Colias nastes
GTTACGGAATAATCGCCTGTGCACACTTAACGATTACACCCTGTATAGGCGGAATACAAAGAGAATATTCTGTTTACTCAACCTACCAAAATCCCCTAAAAGTTGCAACTTCATGATTTAGACCCAAGTAGATAGGTAACTACATGACCGATGTTGGCTAGAATTAAGAGGTTTCGCGCCACTCACTATAACTAATAAATTAAATTTAGAAAATTACTTAATTATGAACTAATACTTCCTAATTCCTATCTTTCAATATTCTCAGATTCGATTCTAGATTGGCAACAGAGCTAATTCAACAATCTATCTAGACAATTAATAATAGTACCTATATTGGACATTGGTTCAATCGTCGTTAGACTGTTTAATAACATTGTTGAAACTAGAGCAGGCATCATTGAAATATGGAACATTTTTGTTCATGTTTTCAGTTTTGATAGTATGATATTCTAAAAAGTGTCTAAGTTTTCAATGCACTTTTGTACTTTGTTGATACCTAATGACCAAGCCTAATGATAAAGTATAGGTATTAGATATTAGATAATAATTATTTAAAGGTTGATAAAAAATATTATACAAATCATTAATACATTACATTAATACATTTATTATAATGTTTTTACATATTTTGTTTGGATAATATAACTCGTAAACAACAAAATAAAGTACTCGTAACAACTTATTATTTTTTATAATATGAGTGAAGCCAAAAATGTCTAGCGATAGTCTTTTCTAAAATTATCAATTTTAACCTCTCCATACATCCCTACCAAATCCCTACAAACTTGTAGTCTCAATTAAGTACCTAGACCGTAGTTTTCGTAAATAATCAATAAAAAATGAATTGTACGTACTTACATATTATCATATTATTATTATCTATAAAGTTTATAATTTTATTTTTAGAGCCAGCGCGCACGAGCAACTTTGTCTCCGCAACTATTTTGTCTCTCCCATCAATTTGTATGGGGAGTTGCGTCGCTACGTGCGCGCACTTTCATACTAGCCCATGGGTGGGAGAGACAAAATAGTTGCGGAGACAAAATAGTTGCGGAGACAAAGTTGCTCGTGCGCGCTGGCTCTTATTGTACTTAAGTAATATGGAAAATTATTAAATAAAATATAAAAAAAAACTTGAAAAAAAAACGATTCCGTGATTGATTTCATTTTTATTCTAAATTAAAACAATTAGCTAGAATATTGGAAGTTACATATAATTTCATATTTTATTTTATCTATGAACTATTTTTTATCTTGCTTTTGTTTTAAATGTTGGTACCACCCATTTGATTTTAGGATCTGGCAACATTCTGAGCATTTACGGTGCTGACATTGCTTTTATAATTTTGTAATATAAAAATATAAAATGATTCTAATATTTAACAATTTATTTTTAAGCTATTTAAAAAAAAAATTATGTTTCTTTTTATATTTTGAACTTAAATATTATTTGCGGCTGTAGTCTATACCCACAGTCTATACCTATAGACAACCCAGGATCTGTAAACGCTTCTGCGCAACGCACCAACAAAACAATGTGAAATGTGAATGCAGTCAATCATTAAATTCAACATGGCTTGTTAGTGGAGGCAATCAGTTATGACTTGTTTGTTGTTTAAAACAATAAGATACCAAATATAAATTATTGATTTATGTGATTATAATTCCGATTTTATTTTATTTCATCAATGGCTTTCAGTTTAGTGTATTGACTTCGTTTTTTACGTTACCGCTCCGCGCAGGTGAGGTGTTATGCTTATACGAAATTGGAAAAAGATGAATGAATAAAGATACCTGGATAATTTATACTACAACAATGAACGGATATTATTTTCTCGTGGTAAATATGCAATGATTTGATGAAAGATGTATCTTCATTCTCATTGTACACGGTTCATTTTACATTCGGACCACTTCAAATTGTATGCGCATTGAGTTGACGCTTTTATCGACCGTGCTAACATCTTATAGGAATACCCTTTAATCCTCTTTATACATAAGCGTAAGTCCATTTATTTACGATAATAATCCTTTCCTACAAAACCACTAACAATGTACATTTACTTTATGTTTACTATACATGTACTCCTATTGCATTCGCTTCGTATATATATCATTTTCCCCCGATATTAACTGCGCAGATGTGATCCTGTGACCTATTTTTACCTATATTGATTTTATGATATGGAGTAAATAAGGTTAAATGTCATACATACATTCTGCTTAGCATAGCTGTGGAGATATTATCTCATATTGCATTTATCTAAAAACTTCAGAATTATTGAACTTCTTCTTCGTGTTTTATAATTTAAATCATTCAGTGCTTATATAAGTTAAATATTTATTGTCACAACTCCCCAAGTGCTCTATTAGTTTGCTTAATTTTTATTTTTTATTTTTAAGGTTGGTACCTATATAACTATATCTTTGGTAATTGTGTTTATTATTTATATAGAAAATGAACATGTATTTTGATTTTGAATTAGTAATAATTAACTGCTGTGGTTATTTATTAAATGCAGACCGCAATTATGCATTACACCTTCTGTGTTCCTTGTTCTAAGATTTATGCCATAAATACTTTATTCATGATTCTCGCATATTATAATATTTAATTAATACAGCTTTATATAAAACAACAGACAATTTGAAGTGGTAATATTTCATTCATTGAAAAATAATATCTTGGATTCATTCATTTTGTGTCTAAATTTTTTTTTCTCATTTACATTTTGCTTTTCACGTAGAAACTATATGTCATGGTTGGGTTCTTATTAATTTGCACTTTTAATTGAAGTAGATGAAATTTAGGTATTGTGCGTTATTAATTGCTTTATCTTTTCATTGATGATTGCTAAGATCATTATAATTTTATTGATATTAGCTTAGAGGAATTTTGCTTCCTTGATAAAACGAGTCATTTACAGGTTTTGAAGTAATAATGCTGAATTCAATATGAAGGAGATGGTAGGAGGATGCTGTGTATGCTCTGACGAGCGTGGTTGGCCCGACAACCCGCTAGTCTATTGTGACGGAAATGGGTGCACTGTTGCAGTCCATCAAGGTAGTTAAAATATGTCTTTAGAACATTTTACTTATCTTTATAGAGAAAATATGAAACAATTTAACATTGTAATGACATTCTGATTGCTTTGTTAAAACATGTATTCTTTTTTCAGCCTGCTATGGGATAATTGCAGTTCCCACAGGACCCTGGTTCTGCAGGAAGTGTGAGAGTCCCGAGACTAAAGGCAAAGTCGTAAGTTATTCAAAATTATATTTTCTTTACCTATATTTTCCCTACCTTTGTGGTGCAGTGTTTTGTTGTTACCAAACATATATTCTACAAGGAAACTTTGCATGACCTGATTTTTATACAACAAGTAATGCATTTGATACAAATTAAATATTAAAATAGAGATCAGTAGAATTTGCTAATAAGAATAAGGAATATAGAAAAGAGATGTTTTAGAATTCTCTAATGTTTCTTTTTTATGTTCAGACACGAAATGGTGACAGTTTTAAATTGTTTTTTGTTCACAGAGATGTGAGCTTTGTCCATCGAAGTCGGGTGCTCTGAAGAGGACAGACACCGGTGGATGGGCTCATGTTGTGTGCGCTCTGTACATACCCGAAGTGAGATTTGGCAATGTAACATCTATGGAGCCAATCGTGTTGCGACTTATACCCCCAGAACGGTATAACAAGGTAATATCATGTTTTTACTTGTATTTTTTTTAAACTGAGAATAATCTCAAATATTTTCATTTTTGGGATATAAAATTTGTGCTATTGGATACCAATTAAATAAATAAGGATACAAGAGTCATACCTTGGGAAAATTACATGATAGTTTGTTTACAATATCATTTTTATTGTTCTATTAACATTTTTCTTTTATATTGCCCCTAGACTTGCTACATCTGTCAAGATTTGGGCAAAACGCATCGCGCCAATGCTGGTGCTTGCATGCAGTGCAACAAATCTGGTAAGTACTAGTTTATTATTGATTTTTAAGGACAGTCGTTCTTAGGCAGTCCGTTTGATAATAGAATATGGTCATTTGTCAGGGAGAGGGAACATCTTTAGTTAATCTATCAAATTATTGCAAGTTATTCTGGTTTTAGTACCATTTTAAGTGGGTTTCACGAGTAAATATTATATAAATATGTTTTGACTGTGGAAGTCTGGATTTAGACATTATCTAATAAAATTTAAATAATAATATAACCTATTGTACATTGAAAAACATAATTGAAATAGATATTGATAAAACCACTACAATGTTGTTAGCAAGCAATCCTCAAATCAGATTTGAAATTTGTATGGTATTGTCATATAGTAAGAAAAGAAGAGGTCATTGTCGAAAACCTTATGCTATTAATAGCTTTTCTTTAAAATATTGATCTTGGGTTAAGATCTACATAACATAAACTCAAACTCAAACATTTATTTATTCAATTAGACTTCTTCGAGAAGCACTTTTGAAACGTCAATACATATTTTTAACATTTACCACCGATTTGGAAAGCAGTATCTATGGAGAAGAACCGGCAAGAAACTCCATAGTTGCACTTTTAAATCATTTCAGTATTACAATTTAATTTTACAAAATATGTAACTGTATATTATCATAATATGCCAAAGAACTGTCCTATATTTACTATTACTATATATTATATAATATTTACTATTATTAACTGTCATATTTTTTATTACCTAATTTAAATAGACCTTATGTCTCATAAAATGATTGAAGTACATACATGAAAGAGATTATTGTTTTTATGACTTACTAGCTTTCCGCCGGCGGCTCCGCCCGCGGTTTCAAAGAAAAACTCGCATAGTTCCCGTTCCCGTGGAATTTCCGGGATAAAACCTATCCTATATTACTCGTGGATAATGTAGCTTTCGAATGGTGAAAGAATTTTTAAAATCGGTCCAGTAGTTTATGAGCCTATTCATTACAATCAAACAAACAAAAGATTTCCTCTTTATAATATTAGTGTAGATTGTGGCATTCCATTGATTATCCTGCAAAATGCTATAGAAGACATTGATATAGAACATCTAAACGCACTAATAACACTCTGAAAACTGAATGCAACTACGCAATTCTTAACAACCAGCTGAAAAATTCAAAGGAGTTTATAAAAATTGACTCTACATTAACAACAGAGGTTTTTAACACGCTCTTATTAGCTTCACCTCTATGTTTTTATGTAAACGACTCCGTTATACTCGATTTTGTATTCTTATCAAGGATTGGTGACAATAATTTCATGACTTTAATTATATTGTTTAGTTTTCTTAACTGTATTAATTGTATTGCTTTATTTGTACTTATTTAACGTTTTTTCCACAGGATGTCGCCAGCAGTTCCACGTGACTTGCGCCCAGGCGCTCGGTCTCTTGTGCGAGGAGGCTGGTAACTATCTGGACAACGTGAAGTACTGCGGATATTGCCAGCATCATTACAGCAAACTGGTGAGTTCATATTGAATATATTAATTTTGATTATTATAACATTTTATAGGAGTTTGAATTTTACACATTAGATTAATGATAGCGATGGTTAAACTCCAAATCAATAAATAATTTTAAATATAAGTATGAACTATATTTATTACAGGAGTTTAATATATTTTTGGTATATTTTTATTCGTCTGCATCATCATCCTTCCATACATGTCATGTATTATTTGTGTATTTTAATTATTTTATCATGTATAAATACATATACATAAATTTGTAGCTCTGGCCACTGAAAATTTGTGTTGCAACTTCGGCTGAGTGGCTTTCTTCTTTGGCTCCTTTTTTGTTTAAAATGTTTTGGTTTTCTTCATATTTTTGTTTTAATTGTATTGTTTTGTCTTCATTGAATTCTTTTGTTTCAATTGTAATATCATGTTTTAATTGTATTTTTTTTGTTTGTTCCTTCTTGTGGAGTCAAATGTTGCAACTGACTTCAAAAAGAGCAGGTTGTTCTCAATTCGACTGTATAATTTTGTATTTCTTACCGCAGTGGCAAAAGCTTCGACTGGGTGAACAGATTTTGATGATTATTTTTGTTATTGAAAGTTGGTACCTTCCGTGGCGCATTAAAATTTGGATTATTTCTGTTTCAGTTGACGAGAAAACAGTTTGATCATTTAGGTTTTTCTAGTTGTTGATAGCAAACTGTTTTGAATTTGCAATTTTTATACAGAATATAAATTGAGATCACTAGTCAGTCGTTTCGCAGCTTCACTTGTGGTATATAAATAATATCCTGTTTCTTGTTACTGGCAAAATGGTATCTGCATATTAAATCGTAACAGTTTCTCATCTTATTTATTCAATCGAACAATTAGTCTATGTAATTTTTATTTTTATTGAAATAAATACATTTTATGAAATTAATATATTTTAAATAATTCTAAGAATTGAATAAATTCATTTATGGGGATAAAATAAAACGTGTTCAAGAAATTCGATTTAGATGTACGCGTAGGTTCATGCGCTTAAAAAGGATACCTCATAACTTTGGACAGGGTTATGGTACGGGAGCTAGTAACGTTTTAAAAAAAGTCATTTTAGTATAGTTGGGTTTTTGATATACTGTTTCTCTTGCTATTTCGGTTAGAGTCCGGGCTGTCTGGCTGGCGGTAGTGGTTGCGTTTATTAGTGCGCATCTTATCTGCACAGGAAAATATCCGTAATTTAAAGTCATTTATTAACGCGTAATACTAAAATTCTCTCTTGTCAACGTTGCTAGCTCCTATACGATTATACGATTTTGATGATTCCTTTTTAGGGTTCCGTACCTCAAAAGGAAAAAACGGAACCCTTATAGGATCACTTTGTTGTCCGTCTGTCCGTCCGTCCGTCCGTCCGTCTGTCAAGACCCTTTTTCTCAGGAACGCGTAGAGGTATGAAGCTGAAATTTATATCAATTACTCAAATCTACTGTCCCTTGAAGCTGTGAAAAAATCAAACTTCTAAGCCAACGCAATCAAAAGATACAGCCGTTTATGCCGCAAATTTTCGACACTTGCAAGGGAATCAAAACCTACAGGGTGCTTCCCGTGAACTCAGAATCTTGAAATTTGGTACGAAGCAACGTCTTGTAGCATAGATAAAGGAAAAATTACGAAAACCATAAATTTTTAGTTACATCACATAATATATTTTTTTTTAATAATTTTAAACTTACTACCCATTTCCTCATAAACGCGTAGAGGTATTAAATTGAAATTCATACCAAATACTCAGGTCTATAATACCTTTAAGCTGTAACAAAATCAAACTTCTATGTCAACGCAATCAAAAGAAACAGCAATTTAAGCTGCATATTTTGAAACTCGCAAGTACTCGCAAGGGAATCAAAACCTAAAGGGTACTTCCAGTCGACCTAGAATCTTGAAATTTGGCATGAAGCAACGTTTTATAGCACACATAAAGGAAAAATTCCGAAAACCTTAAATTTTACGGAACCCTCGGTGCGCGAGTCCGACTCGCACTTGGCCGGTTTTTTTTTTATTTGAAAGCTAAATGCCTTTCGGTTAGTGTATTGTTCGTTCCATTATCGCCATTTCAATTTTGTCCAGTTCCATTTCAATATTTTTGTTATAAAATAATGATTCTACCATAATATAGTTTATTTCTCCACTATGATTTTAAAAGCGGTAAAAGTATAGGTTTGCGAAATCTTAGTCAATACTTAATCTTTACGTTGAAAGTATTCAATTACTGCTCAAATACTGCGGTGATATAACAATGTACCGAAAATGTTGAAGAACTTCCACTTTTATTACATTAACAACGACGTGAATGATGGAGATATCTATTATCCTTATTTATTAGTACATTATGAATGTGAAAGTGTATTTATTTGTTAAGATTTTCTTTTATGTTTAGATATATAGGATAAATCCAGGATAGTACCTATAGACCCTAATTTTTGAAATCTCTTTCTAATTTTAGAACTATACCTACTAAACGCTTTTCATGAAGAGTTTCTATGAATTGAAATTAAAAAATGGTTCAAGTGCGTGTCGGACTCAAGACACTGAAGGTTCTGTATATTTGTACGCTAAAGCAGTATTAATTAAAGAGCAAGACCAAACCAAACAAAAAAAATTGGTCATCCATCCAATTTGTGACCGGACAAACCGTTGCTTAACCTGGATTTTTTTTTATTATTTGTCGCTCGCTAGTGGTCATTTCAGGCAATTGCAAGTTTATTATTTTGACGCAATAAGAATTATATCACGATAGCATATAGGGGAAAGATGCTCTATATCAGATGCCCTTTTATTTTTTAACTGCATAGAATACAAAAGAACAAATAAAATAAAATATATTACTCCCATATAAAAAATATAACTATGTATGTGGGAAAATGTTATGTTTGAAACTTTGAAGCTTTCATCGCGATTATCGCGGAGATAGTCACACGCACAATTGAAACCCATCCATCCAGTGTATTGGCCTACGGGGAATTTGATGGGGGACACATGAGCGGTCTTTTTAAGACAATTAAGTTTGTGTAACGATTTTGCGTAGATAGCTTTTTAGAAAATAGGGCATATATCCAACTGCGGCATATATCCCGTATTTACCATAGAGAGAGACATTATAGACTTTTTTACTGCGGTAAAATACTTTTGATTTTGCGGTTGAAGCCTCTGACGGAAAGCTATCATTTATTATCATCATCACAAAGCCCCCATTTTAAAATTGCGTCCAACATCTTAACCGGTTAAGTTCATTGCAATATGTATAGTATACAGCGTGGAATTTGGTAATGAAATGTTTAAATTCCTTTGAGTAAAATTTTCAATCGACAGTATTAAGAGTACGATCCCTTCAGGTGACATTACAAAGTTCCACCCTGTATATATACGTTCGCGTCGTTCACGGGATGTTGAATGTGCAGAAAAAGGGCGGTAATGTGAAGACCATACCGCCGTACAAGCCGGTGTCGCACGACAGCCAGTCGAGCGACTCGAGCGGCGAGAAAGAGGGCGACGCTTCGCCTATGGCCACTGGTAGCGGCACTCCCACGCACACCGCCAAGTCGAAAGGGGTATGTCGATTTACCTGTCAAAGTTGTATGAGCATTAGTTGACTTAACATATGAAGTATAAATCATGGTAGCACCCCCGATATTGATGACATGCCTTCAAATTTCATACAAATAGCTGACAATTTTCGTTTTACACACACTTTATAGGTGTAACTAGAGTACCTTCTGGGGCAACTGTGCGCGTGAAGCCTATTTTAATTAAAAATAAAATCTAATTAATTATTAGTTTAATTTGAAACTTTTCGGGGTAAGGTCGTTTGAACGTGCGGGGATGAGGA
Source organism: Colias nastes (assembly GCA_907164665.1). Lineage (NCBI taxonomy): Eukaryota > Metazoa > Arthropoda > Insecta > Lepidoptera > Pieridae > Colias > Colias nastes. Next base: position 43,566 of record CAJQZM010033593.1, read on the forward strand.
GTGTCGCTTCTATATAAAATAGTGTAGTTTCCAACTACCCACACGTGCTATGGTCTTGTTTTATGAAACCGGGTCACACGATTCTTAGTAACTGAGTTGTAGTGAGAAAAATTAATACTGTACATGATTCTAATGTTATTTTTATTTGCAGCCCGGTCGGAAGACATCCCACTCAACGTCGGCCTCTAACAAGGGGACACCGGGCTCCGGCAAAACTCCCTCGCACTCTTCTCAGTCACAGGGTGAGTGATTTTATTTATATAATTAATTAATTGTTTCTCATAATTATTTGCTTTAGGAATAAACTAATGGGAGCAAAGATGTGGGTGGAGCATCGAGCTTTGCGCAAAATGCCTCGTGTCAGATGTTATGTCTATGAATTAGTTTTTGCTTCAAAGAGCCGCAAACATGTATACTTGCTTAAGGGGAATGCCCATTAAATGCGTGAAATGTACAGAAACTATAACTAGCGCTAAAATGATTTTTAAAATAAAACAAAAATAATGATACGATTTTTTATCGCCTATACAACTATGAGTTTATCAACCAATCAACCATGGATGTTTGAAATGAAATGTCATATCACTTTCATTGTTGACTCTTTTCGTTTGTTATTTTAATTTTTAATGTTTACCAATTATATCTGTTATGGCTATTGTTTTTCTTATTACACAATCCTGGATGATTTGTTGATTTTTTATAATGATTACTAAAGTTTTTAGACGTATATAATTGCTTTAAGTTAATTATTATCCCTTATTTGGACATAAGCTGTATTTTATTAAAATTGATTTAAACTCGGATTTCCCAAATTTTATTATATTTTCATTTATAATTGAGTTGTGGTATATCTTAAACGCTTAAAATAAATAGTCAAGATAAAAGGTAGATATAATTAGTTTTATGTATAGAATTAAAATTAAGCTCTATATAAATCTAGACTAGAAGAGGAAAGTTAAGAACGGGTGAATACATTTTTAAAATAGGTAGGTGCAGTTTTTTCGAAGATGCGAACATATTTACACTTTTTAATTTACTACCGACAATTTTATTTTACGCATTTTCTTTCCGTCTTTACTGAGTAAATCAATATTAAATCAGTGCAGAATTATGTTATTTTATGAACAGTAGAACATAAAAGTGTGTAAATAACCTTTGATTAAAAAAGAAATAATTAATTGATTTATTTATTTATTTCAATAACCATCTTCGATATTAAACAAATTAAAAATATAATATTTTCCAAAATATGAGATACAAATTCTGAAAGCAGAATGAGGTTTGGCTAATTTAATATGACGATTTTCACTACTTATAGAGTAAATCCTGAAAAAGGTTTGATTCATTTAAAGAGGGGCAAAAGTACATGTATGTAATCATGTAAAAGTACTCTGGAAAATAGGACGAACAGGACGCCGACTCCGTTTACCTTGCGACAATATACTATACCTATTCAATATATATTATTTTATTTTTTAGAAAGAAAGAACCAACGAATGTAACACCGTAAACTAATAAATCAAAAATAGACTGTAGCGCTATATAAATATATCACAAATCTTTATATTATTGTAATGAAATACTCTCGTTAAATGTATTCAAACGTAACAAATACAGGTAAATACACCGTATTTCCAGTAATTAGGTTGTTTGTATGAACGGCTTAATTAGTCCCGGTATCGAATCACACACGCGTCGGAAAGTAAAGCTCGCTTTTGCGATCAATCCCTCCGCTATATCTGATTCGTCTCATTAGGGATGAGACGCAAAAGTATTGCATTATAAAATACAAATTCACTACTGTCCCTCTCTCAACCCGCGGAGGGTTATAATACTCTCGGGTACAATACTATTTTCGGCAAATTTGCGTACTCATTATAATTGATTGCTCTTTACGAATTCTGGGGCCGTAGTCTGGACATTTGTCGGTATTTATCGATAAACTAATTCAAAGTCCCGTCTTCAGCAATGAAAATGATGTCGCTTAATACCTCTCCCTAATTTGATGGAAGTATACAATGGATAAAATTTGTTTATAATTTTTATTCTTCACAAAACTTTCCGTAATACGTCAAAATATTTATAGAATAATAGCCTTGTAGTAATGCATTTTTATCTAAATTAATAACATCATTATTTCAATTCCGTAGATATATGAAAAATAAATAAAATATAGATTTCATGGATTTGGAAAATCATTTCTTTGCAACACATTCGAATATTGTCAAAACAAATTATTCTTTGACATTGTCAATCGTTATGATACCGAGGGAGTTTTATGATCTCGACAAGATCTCGATAACATACGGTTTGTGTGGGTTTGTAGATATGGTTGATAATATCGATATGAAAAATTATAGATTATTATAATTTTATAATAAAAAGATATTTCACACTTCCGATGCTACATGATTTAACGCAATATTTTTTTCTCTTATTTAATGTTATTGCAATTAAAATAAAATAAACAAATAATGTTTTATTTTTTTAAGATGGTTTCAAAATTTTATTGAAAATGTTAAGAATACCTCTTATTAAATAAATATTAAAATAGTGTACTGCTGTCTGCATTTATTCAGCCTAAATTATTGCATTCATATTCGATTAATTTCTTTCTGAACTTTATACAGATGAATACAAATAAAATAAATACGATCCAATTACGAAAAAAAAATTATTAGAAAAATTTAATTTAACAGTTTAAAATAGCGTAGTTGAAAATTTGGCTCAAAAACCATCATCTCTCACCAACATAATTCTAGTAACTTGTTCATCTGTAAAATATAAAATTTATAGATATATATTTATATTTTATACATAAATAATTACCCGTGAACCGCTAAATCAATTGCATATATTTATCCTTTGCTTATTAACTGTAATAAAATATACAATGATGTTTTTTTTCGAGGGTAGGAGCAAAAAGAAGAAACACGTTTTTTTGAAAGCTCTTGTATTTAAATTCGTTTTATATACATAATTACAGTTGTTTTCTTACCTCTATGTGTTAAATTTGTGCCTTTGCCCACTAGTTCACTTTCCTTACATAAATTTTCAACATTTCAACACTACTGTAATAACATCATTTCTGAATCTCATCACTATGGAATCCGTCAAACACTCGATGGCAGAAATGGCAGCGTTGTTCAATGATAAAATGGCTGAATTTCAAAGAGAGCTGCAGAATGTCAACAGCACTAACAATCCTCAACCTGCATCTGCCAGCCCAACTTCAAGATTAGCGGCGGAGTTCAATAGCTTTCGCTCCTTTGTCATATCTTCTCTCCATACTTTACAATCCCAAATTGAGTTCCTCTCTAACCAATACATTAAATGGGAGATGAGAAGTCGGAGAAAAATGTTGCTGATTCATGGAGTGCCAGAAGCAGTAAAGGAAAACCCTTCCAGTCTTGTAACCAAAGTTGTAACAGATCACTTAAAAGTCCCGCATTTTCAACAAGAAGCTATTTCCCGGTGCCACCGTTTAGGAGCTGTGAAATCAGATAAGCCCAGACCGATCATCATAAAGTTTAAAGATGTTTCTTTGCGGGACACCATATGGTTCTCAAAAACTTCTTTGAAGGGTAGTGGTTATACATTATCCGAATTTCTGATCAAAGAAAGACATGATGTCTTTATTTCGGCAAGATCCCGCTTTGGTGTATCCAATTGCTGGACCAGAGACGGTCATATTATTGTGCAATCTACAGATGGAACAAGACACAAGGTCACAATGATGGCTGAACTTGATGGCATCCCTTCTGCTGCTGGGGGTTCTTCTGGCTCGGCTTCTACTTCCACTAACTCAAAACAGATGCCTAATTCAAGACCCAAGAGGTTGGGTAGAGTTAAGTAGATTGCATTCTGTACTCTTTTATTGCATTTTGACTTCACTTGTTAGACTCAAAATTGGTAGTTGTTTTATCACTGTATTATAATATTTAATATCTCATTTCAAAATATTTCTATGTTTCGGTATTCACTACTTTAACTTCTTGCTTCTTTAAATAGTGTGAACGTCTCTTTTCTTCAATTAACTTTTAGCTGTATTTTGGCTGTATAATATGTTGTTAAATTATAAGGTAATTTTAAATTAAAATTTCACATTGTAATAATTATTGTCGGTACCTTTGTTTTTGTAATTTGTTGTGACATTTGACAATGACAATTCGTGTCATTCTTATATTCTTTTCGTTGTCACGGATACTAGCGCTTTGGACATTTGAATTGTAATTTTCACAAGTAGTGTGTTAAATTCGGTATATAATAACTGGTGGTAAAGGTCATGTTAGATTATTGGATTTTAAACTTAGACATTATTACTATATTTTATATATATATTTTTTTTTATTACTATATTTATATATATATAAGTACGAATATTTTAAGAATATTATTTTTCATATTAATTATTTATTATTTTCGTCATGGCTTTAAATGATAGCACGGAAAGCGAAGCGTTTTTTTCACTCTCTTCAAATGGTTCAGAAAGCGATAGTTTTAATAGTTTGACTTCCTCTTCTTCTCCTTGCATTTCCTCTCTATTCTCCAATCAACCTAATAACTTTAATGTAATTCATATAAATGCCCAGAGTATTCCGGCACACTACCCTGACCTCTTTGCTACCTTTGACTCCCATCCTGTACATGCCATATTAATTTCAGAGTCCTGGCTCAAACCCTGTCTTCCTTCCTCTTCTTATAGTCTTCCAGGATTTCAGTTAATAAGGAACGATCGCATGGGTCGGACCGGAGGAGGGGTTGCAATTTACTTACGTTCTCACATTCCTTACACAATTGTCAGCTCCTCCCCTCAGCCGCCACCTAGCGATGCAGCTGAACATCTCCTTGTCGAAATAACTTCTTCCAACACTAAAATCCTTTTAGGCGTCTTCTACTCCCCTAACCTCTCTGTTAACTATTTCCATTCCTTCGACCAGATCCTTGAATCCTTTTCTCCTCTTTATAATCATATTATATTTATGGGAGATTTTAACACCTGCTTACTCAAGGGTGATCATCGTAGTAATAAGCTTATAAATTTAGTTGATTCCTATAATCTTAAAATCCTCCCTTTACAGGCTACCCATTCCTCTCCCAACTGTACCCCATCCCTCCTTGATCTCATCATTGTTTCCTCCCCAACGCATGTCGCCGAGCACGGACAGCGCTCAGCTGACATGTTTTCCTTTCATGACCTTATTTTCCTTTCTTACAAATTAAAACTTCCTAAATCGAAACCTAAGATTATTTTGCAACGTAATTTCGGTAAAATTAATGCTGAGCGCTTGTGCGAAGACGCAATAAACATGGACTGGTCGGTAGTTTCGTCTGCTGAAACCATCAATGATAAAGTGTCACTTTTTAATTCATTAATTCTTCAACTTTATGATTCGCATGCTCCTATGCGTCCAGTTAAGTTGAAGCACCTGCCTGCCCCTTGGATGACCGACAACCTTAAATCACTTCTACGGAAGAAGGCGCGTGCAAAGACTAAATTAAAGTTGTCTAATTCGGATATAAATCGTGAAAAATTTAATCGAATTCGAAACCGCTGCAATACTTTGTGTAGGGATGCTCAACGACTTTATATATCTAAGTCGGTTGACAATGGTGATCCTTCTAAAACTTGGAAATTCCTCAGATCCCTTGGAATTGGCAGATCCCAACAAAATCCTTGTCTTAAATCAACCCAGGCCAATGTTCTCAATTCCCATTTTTCCAATCCTCCCTCAGATTTCCATCCTACCCTTAAATCTTATACACTATCCTACCTAAATAACCTACCCCATCCCAGCTTTCCTCCTTTTGTATTCAATCGTTTTACCGAGTGCAGTGTTAAGAAAAGCATATTGTCAATCACTTCAAAGGCCGTCGGTAGTGACTGCATCGGTCGGAACATGATCATTCCAATCCTCCCTATAATCAATCCTACTATCACACATATCCTAAATTTTTCCATTGCATCTGGCATATTTCCTGATGATTGGAAAAGTGCTCACATTATACCTCTCCCAAAAATTCCTAACCCTTCCACTACATCTGATTACCGACCCATTGCCATCCTTCCATTTCTCTCTAAGGTTCTCGAACGACTGGTTCAAGAGCAATTGAGTATTTTCCTTAACTCCAATAATCTCCTTAATCCTTTCCAATCTGGTTTCCGTCCCGGTCACAGTACGACCACTGCACTTATCAAAATCACTGACGACATCCGGCGAGGTTTTGACAATAAGCAGCTCACAATTCTAACGTTGCTGGACTTTAGTAACGCTTTCAATACGGTCGATCACGACATATTGCTGGCTTTACTGCGGTCCCTTAATTTATCTGCATCGGCTATCGATTGGGTACATAGCTACTTAAGGGGACGTCGGCAACGTATACAGATTGAGGAGATTTCCTCATCTTGGTGCAATGTTACTGCTGGCGTTCCTCAAGGCGGCGTTCTCTCTCCCCTCCTTTTCTCCATTTTTATAAACACCATTTCCAAAAATATTGAGTCACCCTACCATATGTATGCAGACGATTTCCAATTATATAAACACGCATCACTACTCGAACTACCTGAAGCGATTTTTCAAGTAAACGCTGATCTTGCGACAATCGTCTCATGGAGTAAACATTACGGTCTAACAGTTAACCCAATTAAAACCAAAGCTATTATTTTCGGAAGCAGGCAGCTCGTATCAAAAATCGACTGGGCCGATTTACCAAGTATCGTTGTTGATGGTGTGTCTATCCCTTATAGCACACAAGTAAAAAATCTTGGTTTGACACTTGACCAAACTTTTTCGTGGGATGAGCAAATAAAACAAGTCCGTAAAAGGGTTTTCTCATCGGCGTTCTCGCTACGGCGCTTACGAAACTTTTTACCGATCGCTACGAAAATTACGTTAGCTCATTCTTTACTCCTTCCTCTCCTTGATTTTGCCGATTCATCCTATCCAGATCTCCATGAATACCAACTAGACACCCTTGAGAAGCTTCAAAATTTTTGTATACGATTTATTTATGGATTACGTAAATTTGATCATATTTCTGAGTTTAGAACAAAATTAAACTGGCTCCCCGTTCGCTTCCGCCGGAATACTCACATTCTTCATCTCCTGTATTGTATTTTATTTCACCCTAAAACACCGTCCTACTTAAAAAACAACTTTAACTATCTTAGCTCTACTCACACTCTCACTCTTCGTTCTTCCAACCTTTTATTATTATGTACTCCTGTCCATCGGTCAAACTTTTATGACAATTCGTTTACTGTTCGTGCCATTCAGCTCTGGAACGCCTTGCCGGAAAGTATCCGACGTGCACAAACGCTCTGTTCTTTTAAGTCCCTGTTGAAAGCTCACTATCTAGCCATGCAATAGTTGCATTAGTAATAATCTATGTATAATTATAATTTTTGTATATATTGTTATATATATATATATTGTAGTTTGTGTAGTGTATAATACAAGTATATTTATATAACTATGTGGTATCTATGTACAGTATATGTAGTTTATGTAGTATGTAGGCATTTCTTTTAATATATTCTTTCTTTTATTTCTTTTTTGCGCTATCCTTATTCTTCTCACATTTCCTTTCCTACCAGGTTGCCTGGCAGAGATTGCTGTGTAGCAATAAGGCCGCCTATTGTGCAAAATTTTTGTACTTCATTAATTTGTACCACATTTCCTATACTGTTTTGTACAATGAAGTGTTATAAATAAATAAAATAAAAAAATAAAATGATGCACATAATAATTATAATATAATACAAGCTAAGAATACAAGTGATACAAATTATCCGTTCCGTCCTTAGTTTTAGTTCCGTCTGTTTCTATGCTGTCTTAAAGATTTCTCGGTTTCGGAGTTTCTATTTTTTGGGTCACCTGAAAGGGCTTCGAATTGAGCAGAATTATCTTGTAGAGCTTTTAGAGTCGTTTGATTAAAATTTTATTGCACTTCACAAATAACAATATATTACTAAACTAAAATTAATAAAACTATAACTATAAAAAAAAACTAGCTTTCCGCCCGCGGCTTCGCCCACTTTGTCTAAAACGTAATAAATTATATCCAAAAACCTTCCTCGAGAATCACTCAATCTATAAAAAAAAACCGCATCAAAATCCGTTGCGTAGCTTTAAAGATTTAAGCATAGTACATAGGGATATAGGGACAGAGAAAACGACTTTGTTTTATACTATGTAGTGATAATGCAGATTGATATTTTCTTAGGATATTTGTTATCCAATAGATTTATAGGATTTTTAAGAACATAATTAAAAATTATCCTCTTGAAAACACAAAATTTATATTTATTTTGATAGAAATATTATTTTGATCGATTGATGTCAATTGTCAAAAAAGAAAATAAAGAGATTGCCATACATGGAATTTTTGATTCCATGAATATGTAATAAATAGAACATTAATTAAACGATTGATATAAAAAATATCGAATTTGATTAAAATTAAATTAACTGTCATGTTTTTTGTGCATAACATGTGCTTTTTTCATATGCAATTGCAATTATGCGAAAATTAATATAACTAATTTTAATTTACTATATTATATTCCCTAAAACCAAGGTAAATTTCTTGGAAAAGAACACTAAATTTTTTAGGTCCATACTATAGTTAGGTACTGAAAATCGTTAGTTACCGACCGATTTCGGTCGAGATCGATGTCGAGACTACCGATCCTGATTTAGTATCTCATGTAACTATTTCGTGAAAGTATATTTAAAATAACGTTTTTCCAGTTAAAATATTGTAGCAAGCAATGTGTACGAAGTATATCGAATAACGTATATAAAAGGATAACGTAAAAACGGCTTAACTCGGAACTGGTTTGAATCGATTAAGCATTGTCCGAGCACATTGAGAGCTAACAATTTTATTAAAACTAACAATTGAATAATCGCCGCATCTTAAATTTCAAATTTTCGCGTAAAATCAAACATGAGTATAGCGATAATTAAGGGCGTATACAAGGGAGCAGCGAGCCCCTCCTCTACCGCCCTCTGAACACGCCTGATCTCTCTATTCGCCCCTCCCTTACTCACAAAACAGATCGTAGCTGAATCCTAAACATTCTAGTCGGGCCCTTCAAACACTGAGCTGGATCTAGCGTTGAACCTTAATCCAACTTTGAGTCGCGAATCGCGAGCTTTCGGTCGCGAGTGTCGATCCAACTTTAAAATATCGTTCGGAGATTAAGGTAACATTTTTAATACTTGCTATTAATATTGCGAATTAAAATGATTAGAACATAATTATTATTTTTTTGTAATTTATTTAAATTATAACTACATGCTTTTGCGAAATTAATAAAAATTAAAGTAGAATGTCGATGGCGAATAATATCCTAAATAGAGCCTTGAGACTGCATATGCCCATTTTAGTGCATTTTTTCAACCCAATTTTCGAATTGTAAAAAATAAATCAATATTAATGCTGAAATTTATCATTAAATAACAATTATTTATTACTACTGATACCAATAGTAATTAATTTTATTGAAAGTAGCTGCAAATAAAACGTACCATAAAAATAAAAAATAAAACGCAAATATTTTATTTATTAATTTTCCAATAATTTGGCCATTTGAAACTAACTGATTATTACTGCAGTTCATTCCGTTTAATATATTCGACCAAGAACCTGATAGCTTTATTCATTATTTTTTAATTAAAACAAAATCCATGAAGAAATATTTGTAAGATTTTTATTAAAAAGTTTTCTAAGAACTGTCCTGCTGTAAATAAAGTGTTAGGGTTTTCATATTTTATCGGCGTTTTAAATTAAAATCTTGACTTAAAGGTATATAAAAAGGTTTTTATTTTTATTAAGTTTTTAAAATTTTAAAGAATAGAAGGTTCTATCTTGAGATAGATATTGTACATTGCTATGAACTCGGCTCTTCATAAAAAAATATTTTTCAAATATTAAAGTTTATTTTTTGAACGGAGAATTTTATCACAAACTGGTATTTAGAGACGAAAAAGATTCTATCCAAAGTTAATACTGAGTCAACGTTTTATTACAACCTACTCGCGTTAAAATATGACGGTTCTCTTTTATATTTTGGTATAACGTAGTTCATTAAAGAAACGAATCTTCAATGGCGGCGCTTATCATTCCCTCTCGCTTACACACGGCCGTACGGCATGCAAAAAAAAAAATGGAAAAATAAAATCACTAAAATGTATTTGATTTTCCCTATAGTAGTTTTTATCATAAATTTACAATGACAATCATGCATTTGCGAAAGTAAATAATGTTTAATTGGAATTTGACAAAATATGTTCTTTGGGAAAAGTTGTTCAGTTTTATGGGCTCATTACAAATATTATGGGGATTTTGTTACATTCTGTATACGTAAATATGATAATTCATATAAATACACAAATACCATAACAAAAAAGTTTGTCAACAAACAATTTGAAATAATTAATAAAATAATTATCCATTTACGTTATTTTTATTTTCTTTTTTACTGACCCTACCATACGTCAGTGTCAGCTTTGGCCGCCATTGAAGATTCGTTTCTTTAATGAATCGCATTATAAGTATGTTTTTTCAATCATCGCATTTTTCTGCGATGTAAGCCAACATATTTTTACAAACTAGAGGTGAAGTCTGATATTTGAATGTTATTAGTAAAATACTTTCATAAATAGCTTCCGCCCAACGAGCTAAGATTAATTTTTTGATTTAATTACTTTGGTACCGGCCAAGATGCGAAAACAATTTTATGTAATAGTATTTAATGTAATTATTCAACATACCTTCGAGAAAATAATTATTGACGTTACTGCGAAAACTTATGATTTTTCTCGTTTAAAATATTGTTAAATTATTTTGGACTTGGCAAATACTTTACAGTAGTCTTGCAGGAAGAGAATTACTATTTATAATGAAATTACTTCTGCATGATTTCTCTTAACAAATTTTAAATCGCGTTTCATTTTGAACAAATGGAAAAAAAATATCTTCAAAAAAGAGTAACTATTTACTCGAATTTCTTGCCGATTCTTCTCGCTAGTGACTTTTCGAATCGGTGCAGGCGATAATTAAAAAAAAATAATAATTTCTAAAAACTATTCGTAAAAGCATCAATGAAAAAAAAAGTTATAAGTTTGATTATGATAAATACACAAAAATAATAAAATACGCTTCCTATACTTTAAAAAGTCTAATATAATAATTTAATTTAACACTAATTTAAAATCAATCAAGTTAATTGGAATTTTTTTATCTAAACTTTTATAAAATTAATATAATGTGGATAGATATACTTAGATCAATCAAATATTAAAATTCAAAAGGTGATGTTTCAGTTTCTAGTTTATTTTGTCTTATAATTTTTACTCATAAAATACTTGTACTTTCTAGACAACCAGTAACGGAAATGTAGAATAAAAAATATTTATTTGCTCTAAATCTGAAATTTTAAAAACGAACAATACAGCTAATTGCTTTGAAATCCAAGAATCGGTATACTAAATGTCCCTTACCTAAGTATACTACGTCAGTACTCATTATTGTACTGTGTGATGTGTCTAATTGTCCACACATGCTAGACGCTCGTCCCGGGACCGCCGGGGCTCACCCGGGATGAAAACGTAACAAAATATAACTTATATAACTCACGGAAAATGTAACTTTCTGCTGGTGAAAGCATTTTTGTAATCGCTCCAGTAGTTTTTGTGTAAAACATTACAAACATACATACAAAATCACAAATGTTTTCTCTATATTATATTAGTTAAGATAATAAATAATTAATCAGACCATTTCTGTTCATAAATATTTTTAAAAGGTCTTGAAGATTTGCGTAGTTTAAATAGGTTTTTAGAAAAACAGTTGACAAAAATATGCATAAAAAATCATAGGTAGGATTTGCGAAGAGGTAAATAAAAAGTTGTAGTCCACGCGAACAGAAACTAGAGCCTTATTAATAAGCGGATTATTGGTTACTGTAATCATTAGAAATATCCCTGTAATTTAACGCAAAGCGTACGTTCGTTATAAATGAAGGATTCAAAGATTTTTTATGGTTTATGATATGAAATGATAAATGAGAGTAACGTATGATTTAAAACTATGATGCTATTAATTATATGAGATAAATTGTCGATCATCGTTCCGATTTTATAAAATCTATCCAAAAGTTCTCGTGTATAAAAATGCTAACTTATTTTCTAAAGAAATAAAATACCATTATCTTTATATACGAAAAGAGTTTAAATTTTAATTGAATGATTTTTAAATTTAATACCGAAGCATTTTTTTACAGAAAATTCAATCACTCTGACTACGACATTGAATATCAGGTTATGAAATTGTAAACTCAGAATACGCGAAGGTTGCTTTTGTGTAATAAGATGAAAATATGAATATGTTCAGAAATAGTTTAGTTATTGCATGTTCGTCTTGACTTTTAGATACATTACTAGAGAAATATTATTGTATTATTAATCCGATTTGACTTTCACAATCTTTCGATGAAATTATAGAACCGTTTCTGGAGATTACGAAAATTAATAACAGTTCATCAAATTTTAAACGTTGAGGGTTTATCCATTTAATATGATTATATTAATACTTTATTTTAATTGGTACTAAGAAGTTTTAATATATAGGTAGGAAAAATCGGGAAAATTAACTAAAATTTAAATTGGTTGTTACCAATATGAGTTATGACCAACTCGAACAGTTTGGATTGTAAAGAAAATTTCGATGAAACCTTAAAAATTTACCAATATATATATTTTTTCTGATTTTCCATAATAGCTTCAATCATTCATTCAATCATTAATTCGGCGAAGCCTTTATCAAAGAGAGCTAAGCTTCTAATTAAACGACTGAATAAGATACTTAAAGAAAATTTCGATGAAACCTTAAAAATTTACCAATATATATATTTTTTCTAATTTTCCATAATAGCTTCAATCATTAATTCGGCGAAGCCTTCATCAAAGTGAGCTAAGCTTCTAATTAAACGACTGAATAAGATACTTATTTCCTACGTATTCATAATAATTTTCCTCGTATTTTCAATATCATTTTTTTAAATCTTAAAATTGTTTCCTGTTGGCGTCCATCGGCAATTAGACAAGAAGAAGCCATCTCCGAACCGCAGAGGCTCTTCTACCGGCGAGATGGGTGGCGGCAGCAAGACCAACACCCCGGCCCCTTCGCCCCAGCACACCACTGATATTCAGGGGCAGAAAGGTACGTAACTAGGGAATACATTGATGTGGTTTTTTTGGGTTGATTTTTTTGCAATAATGGGATATTCTTCGTGTGTAGAAGTCGGTGCAAAGAGCAAGACTAGCACCCCTGCTCCGTCGCCTCAGCGCACTCCAGAACCTGTGCAGGAGCAAACTAAAGGTTAGTTTATTTTCTCAATTCATCATCATACTTTTGTTCTCTATTAAATGCAGGAATTGACTCGTACAATATACATACACACAAATACACGATTGCGTTCGTTATTTTTTAAAAGCTTCTTATACGGGGATAATACATTACAAAAAAGGAAAATTTACAATTAGCATCGCTTTTCCCATTCCCCCCTAGCACGTGGCACTGAACACAGACACACAAACAACACAAAAGAGGAATTACAAAGTCCCTCGCGTTTTCCAACGGTGCCTTGGTTTCCTAAGGTTTCCTAAAAGCTTCTTAAATGGGGGCCGCTTATAATCTCATACATCAAAGGAGAGGTATACAAATGCCTGCACGTTTCTCAGCCTCGGGTAGTACGACACCAGGCGGTACGAAGGTGCCGGCGCCTGCCGCGTCGCCAACTGCGAAGCCGGTGGAGCCGGTCGGAGTGATCAGCTCGGTTGCGTCCGCGACAGCGACGGCTGCAACTGCGGCTACTATCACCCCGCCGCCCACGAGGTATGATAGGTTTGGATCTTTAGGAATAGGGAGGTGTTTTTCTGGTCGTTTACGGTTTATTCAGGAAGTGTGATGTATAAAAGTTTTAGTTTATAATGGAAATATAAATAACGACATTTTAGATTTGCATACGCTATTTTTATTTAATATTGCAATACATACACATCCGATGTGTGAAGTTTAATTTCATGTCCATTTAAAAACAGCAAATACAGAAATTTTCCCAATTTTACTTCAACTAATTTAAATAAAACAGCACACTATAGTAGAGCCATTTTAATAGGCAACATTTGACAGTTCAACAAAATTCAACAACGTGACCTAGTAACGGCGACATAGAATAATATGTTATTTCGTTTTGTTAGAACTGCACATTTGCTTAATTTTTTTCAATTAAGATTACATATTTATAATAATAATGACCGATACAAGTAATTTTAAGATTTGATTTTACTGATAAACCATTCTAAACTTACAATTTTGTGTCAATATACCTTTTTTCTTTTTAAATACCAGAGACGTTACTCTAAAAATCGAAATCTGACATCTAGAATCGAATGCATTGATTTAACTTGTGAATAAAAATCATCATAAATTAATAAATGCGTTGTGTTTTTTTTTAATTATGTAGATACTTGTCTTATTTTGCTCCTTAAATTTACGAAAGAAAGTATGTTACTGGGACAGGGATTCGCCTGATGAAATTTAAAATTGACATGTGTTTCAAGTTCGATTGACAAATGTTTCAAGTCCGTATCGATTAATTCACTTTAATCGATGTTTTTAGGCAGGTTACCTCTCTTCGAATATAAAATTGATAGACGTCAAATGTTGCCTATTAAATTGGCTCGACTATAAAATATAACGTATCCATATTCTTATTCACATTATTTTTTTTTAATCCAATTCCCTCTTGAACTGAAATAAATTCTCAATGTACAAAACACATCACGTTTGTCAGCGCTTCCTCTGCGACATCGGTGGTGCAAGTGGCGACGTCGAAGCCGACCTCCTACCCTGAGTCGGTTATCACTAACACCGACGCGGTCGAGACCAAACAGACCAAGAAGCGCAAGGCCATGTCGGCCGCCAACACGCCGACACCGACCGACTTCACGCCGACACCGCCGCCGCAAATCCCACCGCCGCCGGTAAGTGACTGACATTATCGCGTGTATCGGTGAATCGACACGGTTTCAGGATTAAACTCAAACTTGATTTGCACCATATCATGTTGGCAGTCAGCTGTGGAGAAGGAGCCAAGCTCAAGTTCAACGCTGATCCGGCAATGCGATGATCGTATATCGTCCGCTACAGTGCGTAATTGATGTTTACCATTTCAAAATTTTCAGTGTGAATTTTTCAAGTGCGGTTCCGTTGATGAATGTGAGCAATGCAAAAATGGTAAAGCCGATTTTGCTCACAATTAAAGCTTCGCTCTATTCAAAGTAAGAATGCGCTGAGCGGAAAATAAACGACAACAAGCTGCGTACGACGGCAGATAGTGTCATCAATACAGATAACTAATCTAAGTTTGTACATAACTCTGCACACTTTAAAAATTCACCTGCATGTTGAAATACGCCATATATTAGATGAGATGCAAAAAGAAAATATGTATTTTGTGTAATCGAATACTGTATCGCCTTTGTCGTATCTAGATGTTATAACTGAGTACTTAAAATAAAATCTATAACTTTTTTTTATATTTTATATAGCCTCCACTATCCGAGACTAGCACTCAAAATTCAAGCGGCTCTTGGGACAGCGGCCAAACAACAAACGAGCCACACGTTGATATGGAGAAAGTGATCAAAAAGGCCAGTATATTTTTTGTAGTATAAAATTTAAAAACGCAAACAGCGAATGTGTTTAAAATGTTTTATTATGTAGGTATATTTAAACTAAAAAGTTTTTTATTTACTATGTTTATTTTATTTCGGGACTCGCCCCGGCCTCGCACGGTGTAAATGTGCAATAGCAAATAGGTGGTTTAATATATTTAACTTAAAAAAAAAACTTTCATATCATTATCCCATTTTATCCCGAACGATTTATTTATTTAAAAATATAAGAAATACAAAATCAAAGTACTTTTGTAGCCCAATTTTTACATACTCTTGTTGATTATTTTTGCACCTAAACAATAAATGTAGCAAATAGCAGACACGAAACTGCTATACTATCTACGATTTAATCCTCAAAAACCGATATTACATTCTACAGTTTGATACCCAACACGACGATAGGATTAAAAATCGTCTCGTTCCTTTTTTATTTGCATAACATGCCCTCGCAACTATGTTGCATCCGACAACTGTCCAACCGAAATTCATCGAGCGTACGGTAAACATCGCACATAGCCAACGTTGCCCAGCCGGGGGGAAAATCGAAAATCGAACGCGCCCTACGCCGTGCACCTGAAATATGAAATATTAATTCGTTATTTTGTGTCTGTTATTTTGACTATAGGCTAAAATGGAGGGTCCGGACGCAATACTGGCTCCGATGCACTTCTCAAGTATCAGCCAGGGGCCGCCCCCGCCCGCTCACAGCCCGGCGTCGCAGCCCAGCCCTAGGTAATGGCGGGAAACCCGAAAAACATTACCTATACACTACTATACACTAACCGTATAGACTAGACACACGCGTCGACTCGTGTTTCGGACACTTTTTTATCTTGTCGCTCATTTTTTAGACACTCCCGCAGATCCGCAGATAATCAATTTTCGACTTGACCTACGTGTTTGTAATTTCGTTTTACGTGGACGGGAAATGTGGGATAAGTGGTTGGGGTTGCAATTTTCCTGTTTTTAATTGATTGGTTTTGAAACATGTTTTAGTAGACGAAGTTTTTGAACAGAATTTTTTAAATACATCTTCGAACTTCAAATAAAGTTTTGTTTAGTATCGTAACTAATACTAATAATTAAAAACATCCATTCAATAGTACGAAAATTATAAAATATCAAATATACTATACACATATTATGTTATAATAAAAATAAGAGTTTATTAAAAGCAATGCTATTAATATTTCTCGTAGACATCTTCCGAGCCCTATGCCGGGGCCGAGCGGGATGGGCCAAATGACAACCATACGTTCGCCATCGCACATGCAGGTAAAGTGTAAACATAGCTTTTTAGTTTCATTTTTTAATACATATATAAATAGTTAAGTAAATCATTTAATTTTATTTAAAGAAAAAAAAAATAACTACGAAACAATAATCATGTTTTTAACTTACCTATTTTAATTGTTTCTTAAATTTTGGAAAGAGTTCTTTCTGTACAAAATCTTATATTTTACTTAAGCGTCATTATAGAAGCATAATATCGTTTTCTTTATAAGTAATTGGAAGCTTAATATGAATATTTTATACATCTGTTCAAATAAATATTATATTTATGGGATTTTAAAACTCTACCTACCAGCAAAATGGGTACTTCAAGCATGTTTTTAGCATGTCACAATTTTGTGTTTGAAATCATGAGTGGATTTGTTTTTATTCAAAATTCCCATTTATCATTAATATTTTACACCATTTAAGTTTACAGCGTTACGAGTGCTAATTATAAATTAAGGAAAACATCGAGAGATAAAACTCAATGTCTAATTGCACTATATTATATTTACGAACTACAAGATCCGTTGATATGTAATATTTCAAATTCAATATAATAAACTTTCAGTATCATCATAGCAGGTTAAATTGATGGGGATATATAGAAATTCTATACTTTAATAGCTGTTTAAAAGCATAAAAGCTCTATTTATTAATATCGCTAGCCGCTTTAAATATCTTAAAACACACTTAGTGCAAACCAATCAATTTAACCTGTGGTCAAAGCTCAATAACATCGTTATTACATGCTGGATGCAGTGTAGGGGACGTACTCTAGTTTTAAAAATATACAATATTTCGCTTAAATAGCTTTGCTGCAAGTGTCGTATAAAATGTCGATATATAATGCTGTTGTCATTCTTGGTATGATTAATCTATCACTTTGCGAAATGAATGTTTGATGTGTATTCTTTGTCATTAGTCACTTAGGACCCATCACATCTAACAATATCTATTTAGTACGATATAAAAATGCATGATTATGATGTCTGCTAGTGATGTAATTGAGGGAGCTTGAAAGACTTGGTGACGGAATTAGTGATAGAAGACGATTAGAGGACAAACACAAGTTATAATTAACCTCTTATGTATTGTAGTATCTCAAAAATCAACCATTCATGTGAACCTAATTGTTCTAAGTACCCTAGAGAGTTCAATTGAATATTAGGCCGGGCTAACTTGATATTATTGCAACTGGAGCCTTAATTGTCCAGTGTTCCCGACAAAGGAGTAATAACATGGGCATACGTACTCGTAATATCCTGCTCGTATATCTCTGTTACATCCACTGACTGTGAAGTGCATTAAACCTGCCCCTGTGCTCAATTAGTACCTACTCTCTCCCTAGGCCTTTAATATATTGGTACTGGTCTCTCCAAATATTAGGATAGTACTAATCCCTTTTTAATTAACATTCGGTGATATTGCAATCTGTTTTACCGTTTATTAATTTGTCGGCTTTCGTACTTATAATTTATATGCGATTATGCCTCAGGGCTTGACCCTACGTTTACACGTCAAAGGGACTTGACTGCGCTCACCGATATTAAGCCAAATGTAAATATGGACGTTCTTTGTATTCTTTGGAGTCAAATTTTGTTTTTGATAAGTCATTTTGTGGTTTGATCGTATCGTATATATTTTGTTTTGGGACTACTCGACTACCTACATTTAAATGTGCTAACAAAACATATAAGTGGTTGATAACAATGAAGACAAGAAATGCACATCAACCAAAAAAAAAACATTAATTAATAAGAGCAATCGAAACTTCGAATGACGAGCGGCGAGTACGTAATATGCGGGTAGCTTGAGCGTACTAATGCGTGCGTTGTATAGGGCGCGAAGGACCGCGACGTGCCCGCTTCGCTACTTGTGTCGGTGCCTTTGCCGTCGACCAGCCACGGCCTGCACTTCACACACCATCCCCAGGTTCATACCTGTACACACAACTAGACACTACACGATTACATTTAAACCAAATATTTTATGGTCAGGAATAATCAATCCCTTTGATTGTGTTTTTAAAGGAAGTTTTTGGAAAGGCTAAGAAAATAATCTATTATATACTCAGTTCATATTTCCGTGAAACAATCAATGATATATTAAGCTCATATTGGTCTATTTCCGGGAAACTATTTTCTTATAATATGATAATGAAAATAAGCTTTACGGATGTTTATAACTCGTGTTATAATGAGTATCTTTGTTATTCTTCTTATCGTTAAGAGGATTAAGTATGTATTTTAGTATCAACCAAATGGGAAGCTTATTCTGAGTCAAATAATATTTTATTGGGTTATTGTTGCAATAGATACATTATATTGCATCTCGAAGTACACTATAGGTAAACCAGAATCTGATGGCAATTAGGGAAATCAAAATTTTGAGTGTGCAACCCTAGGGAAAATGGACTGAACGATCTTGATAGTGCTTATTTTTTATTTTGTCCTCAATATCATTAGTCACATTACATAAGTGGATAATACTGAACTTAATAATAAGATATCCACATAATATTATGTAGGTATATAATTACATGTATAATATACATATTACTTTTATATAAGTAATACATAATATTATGTATTTACACATACCTATATAATTATTATGTATATATCATTATAATTATGCCATGTGAAAATATGTATGGATGTAATGATAATGCAGATCAAAACTCGATTGTTTATAATTTTTTTATAAAAAAAAAAAATAATAATAATGTTTATTTTCGTAAGTATTAACAGATACTCACATTATAAAATTGACTTGGACAGCTTGGACTTGACGAATAGTATTGGAAACTTCTGTAATAAGTTTTCATAAAATTATATTGTAATCAACAAACAATATTACCTACTTAAAATATTTTTAATTTAAAGTATCAAAACGGGTAAGTCCAATTTATCAGTCAAATCTTCCACGCGCTCCAAATTGAAGATTGTGATGTGTTTGACCCTTCTTCATCCAATAATTTTCTATACACATTGTAAACAACACCTCTTGCTTGTGGTTGCAGCGGCTTTTTCGACATTTTCGAAGATTTTGAAGACAAAATCCTAAAAATTTATCATCAACTGCGAAGAAGACAAATAATTTGACAACCAATTTGATACTTTGTCGAAAAAAGTTGCCACACGAAAATCTTTTATTTTTTAAATATAAATATGCCATCAGATTCTGGTAGACCTATACACTGGTATTACACATAAAACACCACAATACGAGGGATTTGCGTTGAAATACTATAATCAATCTCGGGATTATGATATTACGTTAAGAATTCATACAGTCCTTTATATTCGTAACTAATTGCGTGTAAATTCATAGTTGTGTGTACATTAAAGTATATAACTTATAAATTTTCATAGTTTATGCCTTATGGAATAAAAGACAAGTGATAAATGCATGAATTCTGAATAGCTTCGCTTAGCGAGTGCTTGATACTTAAAATATTGCATGGAGCTTGCCCTTACGTAGTGATTAAAAATGCTCTCAATTTAATGTCATTCAAATGCTAAAAGTTAACCGTGTTTCTTTAGATGGCCGGCCCATCCGATCTGGCTGGCCCTTCAATGCTGTATCTTCAAGCGCAGAAACAAGTAAGTTATATAAAAATAGGTACTCAAAATATTACATTTCCTTTCCTCACTTGTGTATTCCAATTCATTGATTTGTTACAGGGGTGTTCAAATTTCACGTTAATTAGTCGTCGATCGTCAAAACGTTTTGTGAACTGTGATCCTCCCCTTTCAGTCGCGACTCGCGTCTGGTACCTAGAGTTAATTGCAGATCAAACTATTAGTACTTACAATTATAGACAGTTGTTCATTGATGCATATTATATTAAATGTCTGCGTCTCAATCTATCTGATATCCGACTCTAATTAACAAATAGTTCTCTTTCTTATACAATTAGCAATCGAGAAATTCAAAATAAATCAGGATAGTTTATTTTGCTCTTTTCTATACAATAATACATTTATCAGTGTTTTATTTTTCGAAAGAAATGAGAGCAAAGCATTTTGATTTGGTAAGACGTGGAATTTAATTACACACTTGTTTTAAAGTGAATTTGAGCAGTGTAATAAACACAAGAATACAATTGCCTGCTGACCTCTATTGCGCCTGAACTTGCTCTCTCTAATGACATGACAATCTCTCTAATGTCGATATAAAATAGTCCAAATACTCTCACTAATATACTGATTTTTAAATACCAGCCACAATATTTTCGAACAAATATTTAAGAATGAAACGAACTTAGTATGTAGAAATAATAATAACAGAAATGTGAATTAAGCCAGTTGCGAAAACCAAACATGTGTGCTAAAGTGGTCGGAACCCATTGAGCCCATAATGTGGTTTCATGTCTCATTCTTATTCTTAAGTTTGTGTTTTCTCAATTGCCTTTAATTTAATTTTTATTTTATATGTTATAACTATATCTTGTAATTAAGTTTTTAATTGTTATTAGAAAATACCCGTCTAGGCAACGAAGTTTACTTACACATATAGCAACAAAATACAAGTCTCCGTTTTTTTTATTCAAAGTCATATTTCGAACAAAACGGAACATGGAATTAACAAAAGAACATTTCATATTTATTATTCTAAGAACTCCGCTATACGTTATCTAGCACACCCTAGGCGGAGTATTGCGATTTTTTACCTGCACCCCAACCCCTCGACTACCTGCCCTTAACGCAATGCAATGGTCCATCCGACCGCCATTCATGACCATACTCAGTCTTAGCGTAACCCCGCTTTAGGCAACATCTGTCGGCTCGGGGGATACACTAACGTTTGACAGTGTCCGTGACAATCAAACGACATACCCACGCGACGCATGAGCCATTTCCAACTCTATTACCACCATAAGTAGGCTTATTTTACCGTGCCCCTCGCGATAACATGGTGAGTCGTAATTAATTTATTATTAACTGGATTCACATACGGTCATACATTCTCTTAAATTACTGAAGACGTCTCTCGGAGGCGACCATTGAAGTTCATTTTTGCATAAGTTTTATGTGAACTCTATGCTCGCCGCGCGCACGTGTTGATTGTTCGGTATTGTAATATTCTTGTTCGCTCTGAGAATTATAGTGCTGTAAATATTTGTGTAAAATAAGTTAGAAACTAGTGCCGAGTTTGCAGAAGACGTTGAAATGAAAAGAAAATTTAATAGCATTTATTTTATAAGTCCTATCGTATTTCAGATGTAATACGAGACTTGCGAACGGTATTAATTTTGAATTTTCTTTTTAGATTTATTTTGCTTCAAGATAGGAATAAAACGGGTGGAATTTAATGATAGATTAAATTCCAAAGCGGTTATGTATGATGAGCAAACATACACCATCCTGTTACCACATTGTTATACTAAGTTACGATAGACAATATTAACATTGTAAAATCTTCAGCTGCATAACACACACAAGAATGCCTTTGCTTATTTTACATCGTGTGCGCCAAATATTATTATTACCACATTTTTGTACTCTTATCAGTCATATGTATTTGTCTCATTAATTAAAATATTGAGTATATTAGGACGAATGGTTATAAGATAACTAAATTTTTATGTTTAATATCTATAATAATAATATGTAATTGTAGTAAAACAAAATATGCACACTTAGTAATAGATGTGATGTAATATAAACCCTTATTAGACGACCCTTTCAAAATATTTATTAGTAACATTGTTTCAACTAGGTATCTATTTTGTTTATATAGTGGTAGTACCTATTCTTTACACGAGTTTGCTATTATGTAGCAATATTATTATTAAATGACCTAGAATTCATATTACATATCGTATCAGTATAAATCAGCACGATACGAATACATTTAAAATTTTTCATGAAAGCACTGAACATATTGAAGGCTCGTTAGCAACGGAATCAATTGAAACTGAAGTGAATCAGATACGTATCACGGCTCGTATTCATTATTCGTAATAATATATCCTCAAATAGTAAAGTTTGAAACAGTTTTATTCTTACGAAAACAATTTATAGGTCGACATGTCTATGCCTATGTCGGTTTGAGACTCGGTGCCCTAATTTGAATTGGGGATCAGTGGATCAGGGGGCATACTGTGTCATGTTATTGAAATTCGATTATACACACTTTTGCCGGGACATGGGGATGCGGAGTGCATACGCAGAGCAATTGCTATTGGATAGCGTTAACAGTTGAAACCTCTGTTATCGTACACCTCGTACGTCTTTTAGTTTCCAATATGAATGAGGAGGGATATTTATCGGAGGTGGTCTTTCAGGCCGCGATGGAGCAGAACGTTCCCGGCCACTCCCCACTGATGCCCGGCAGGAGCACCTGGCCCGGCCTGAACGTCGCCTACGAAATGCAAGATCCGAGCAAAACTGGGTAAGTTCGCTATAATTATGACCTGGCTCGGTTTCATTAACGAGCTAATGTGTTACATAAGGAAGTGCGCGGATATTGTTAGCTGAACAGGAAACAATTATTATCTGAAATACAGTAGGTATATTGTGTTTAATTATAAAAATGTGTTTGGATAACACGCAACGTATTTTCCTATTTATTGTTTTATTTATATTACACTTTGAATTTTATAAGGCTTTTGCGATTTTTTTTTATGTTTTATTTGCGAAATTTTGTATATTTTTTTTTTTAATTATATTGTAGAGGCACAAGCGATTTTATAGCGCGAATATTCATAGCGCAGCCGCAAAACAAAGCAAAATTTGCCAAAACATAAGTTGTGAAATAAGAAGTATAACAATTGAGAAGCCCTTAAAATTTTTAACGAAGTTTTGGATTGAGGAAAATACATTGGTAACTGAAATCAGTTCACGAGAAGCCAGCGTGCAAAAGACTCGTATTAAAATTAGGATTTAATAAATAAATTTAAATTTATCTTATACGAGCGAGCCCCGCGGTGTTCGGACGAGCCATTTGCATTTGTAATGTAAGCTTAAGACACCCTTATTTTACCATAGACGTATGTAATTCAAAATAGCCAGGTGCCTTTTAATGACCTTGGTCTACTGATTCTTTAATACTATTTGTGTCCATGTTTTGAATCGAGACTGTTCTGACTTAGTATCATTAATAACATTTACCTACCGATAAAAACGATATTTGGCCTACAATTTTCAGAATAATACAGTTTCTCAATGTGTTTTCTTCGCGAATGTCAATACCTTAGTTAATTCCCACGAAGCGCATTCTATTTTTTTTTCTTTTTTAACATTTGTTATTTACTAGTGATTTTCAACTATAACACAACTGTATTGCTACGTGTATGCAAATGAAAAGTAGCAATTATTATCAGTTTCGAATGGCTCAATATCCGTCGTCTCGCTGGAAGCTCTCTTGATTGCTTCCGAGTCTGCTACCGGCCACTTCAGCTATAGCAATGTATCGAAATTTATTTGCTTTTGTTTTACATTTTAAGTCGATATTATGGAAAAGTGGCTTTGTAATTAGAACAATAAATTTTAGCTGTGGGGTATCTTTTGGTCTATTTTCGTCTAATAGATTTTTCGATTATAAAATCAGATAGTGGACAATGAAGAGTGTAAAGAATACCCTTACTAACTTGATCGAATAAAAAATAAGCTGAACACACCAATTTCCTGTTGCTTTTCGACAATAAAATGCCCTTCCTCTTTTCTCGTCCGTAACAAATCAAATATTTCGCCGAGTTATTCAATAGAACTGAATAAGCCGAAGAAGAAAATAAGCCATTAATAACAGTCTTTTGTCAATATTAAAGTACGTTTCCTTAAATTTCTCTTCGTCTTCCAAATGTACTTTTACGCGATAGCAAAATTGTATTATTCTAAGTACCTATTACATGTTAGTATATTTAACCGCACTGCCTTTAATACAAAGCGAAATATCAACAATTTTTTAGTCTCCAAACATCACCTAACCTAATATTCTTGTACCCAGCTTGCCAGTAGCCAGCAAGGACCCATTGGGCTCTGGTCTCGGCCAAATGCCGGCGGTACACCGTAATAAGAAGAGGGCCATAGCTCACACCGCTACATCCGTGGTTGCTATGACCAACCCCCCGCCGCAGACCACTTTGCGTGAGTACTAAATGAGCTACCTATAATTTGTGCCGCGCGGTTTCACCCCCGAACGAACCTACATTCAAAATCAAGTATGTATTTCTATAGCTCATGTGTTATATTGATGTATGACCTATATTGTTGTAAAGTTTCACTTAAATCTGTCTAGTAGTTTTAAGTAATAAAAACGATCATCCAAACAGATAAAGAAATAATAATTTTACGAGTAACACATATCCATACATCCTAACGTACAAATTATTGATTCATCAATAATTATAAAATATGCTACTTATTAGGGTAACCATGTTACTTAGATTTTCAAGTGCTGTGTTAGGTTTGGGGTTGAAAAGTGAATAATAATCATTCAATGATTGATACAAAGCAACTTTTAATGTGATTTAAAACATTTTCTGGCTCAATTATACCTTTAATTTTAGTTTTGTTTATACTGTATAATTTACTACATAGGTACAGTTTATCTCAATATTTTCTGGCATCGCAACGTAAGCGAAATCTTCTGTTTCGCATTTAAAATTTAAATCGTAGACATGAAACTTCAATTGTTTTACTAAAGTCCGACAGTACAGTCTTGATTCTAAATAGATATATAGCATCGTAATGTTTTTACATTTTTGTAGGGGATATTATTTCTCCAAATATTTTCTACTTATAGCTTCATAATTATAATCCTATCTAGCGAGAAAGCCGAGCCCTTATCATGAATTAAATCTTTCTCGTTAATTAAATCTACATAGATAACCGAATCAACGTAGATTAACCCATTGATCCGCACACGGAAAAGTTGATACACAATTTTATACATTTTTGAGGTGAAACTTCTTTAGGCGCGTTGAGAGTAAAAATTCAAGGTCGCGTCATGGCAATACCGTCACGTCATGAAGTAAGGCGACGATTTTGTTATTTTTAAATCTTACCAAAGAAGTTTCACTTCTGACACGTGTGCTCGGTACATACGCTCTTTCTTTTTTAATTCCATAAGTTATAAATACTTAAATATAAATAATTTTACAGAAGTCCAAAACCTGGCCAGTGTGCGTAGGCCTCCGATGCCGACCCCGCCGCCAATGTACCACGAACCTAACATAAAGGAGTCTCCACCTAGCTCTCCAGGTAAAAATCTTTAGTAAATACTTATCTAAGTATACTAATATTGTAAAAAAAGAAGAATTTGATTCTTTGTTTATTTATACAGACTAACATTTTAAACAGATAATTAATTATTGGTATGTCATGAATAAAAACTTGTATATATTTTGCTTAATATGTTTGCTTTTAAATTTCTACATTAAAATTGTTTCTTTTTTACAGGACTGGATCGTCCCCTGAAACCAAAGTATGAGAATAAGTGAGTATATTTTTAATAACTTGCCTTGAAACTTTATGTTAACAATGATATAATTCTAATCTTTTAGTTTGGCTTATCTTATAAGAATGAATAATATTATGGTATACTCTTGATAAAAATAATGTTACGTACAGTTTGAGTATTCCCCTATTTAAATAAACTTCAATATCCTTCATGTATTTATGTAGACTTCTTAGTAATTCATTATGAATCGATAACCTTTGTATTACCTTAGCAACTAGTAGTTGTTTTTATCCGGTCAATGAAAAATATTAGATACTTGTATTGATGTATTTGTTCCACTAGTCTAGCTTGCATATTTTAAATCCTCTATGGTTATTGCATCAACATGATATTCTGTGAATAGTCTTGTTATTGACGTATTATTTGTATTATGAAAAATACAAGGAACAAGTAACCCTAAGCTTGGCATTAGTACTTGTCGTAGTTATATTTTATACAACGTAATTAGTAGCGTATGCAGTTCGCCACACACTTAAGCTGTACTATACCACTTAAACCCGCGCCTTGCCTTTTGTTCAAGTAGCATGTGCTATACATAGTGCATACAGGGTGGAAGGTTTTAAATTTTAATGCAGACCCCTTTCTTATATTCATAGATGCGAGATGTAGGATAGTTTCTTTAATTTGATTTACCTTTGTAAGAGAGATTTCATCCTTATAATTGGCCATAATGTTCAATGCAATAAAGATAAAAAGTGTAATTTCAACAGATTGTTATCGGTTCTATGCCCGGGCGTGGTAGGCGAATTTACGGCAATCTTTGATGGCAGCATTTTCTTTACTAACAGAGAAATTATTTCTTTGAGTAAAATTTTCTATCTATAATATTAAGAGTAATTTCCCTCCAGGTGGCATTAGAAAATTCCACCCTGTATGAATACACAAATAAATTGGGCGGTTGTTGAAGTGCGCGATGTGACGCAAATTACCGTTGCTATAGTAACGCACCTTAAGAGGACTTACAAGTGTAATCTGAACAAATACACGGCCAATTAGCGGCAAATGCAGCGCACCGCATAAAAGCGTTGCCATAGTTACGCGTACCTCACTTTGAACTCTTAGCAATTTGTACGTATTACTTTATGATAAACCTGTACAAATAAACAAACAATTAGCGGCAAATGCAGCGCACCGCAGAAAATCGTTGCCATAGTTACACTTGTTACGACTGAGCACTTAGTACCTGTTGCATGTAGTACGATATAAATATACAAACAGAATGGGCGCCGGTTTTGGCGATTCGTATAGTATTGCTACTTGGATATAAAAGCTATACAAATACTCTAAAGTCTAACAAAATAGGTTGCAGCTCTAGTGCGCCACACATCACTATTATCATAGTTACGTTATGCATTCACTATGCTATTAGTACATGTTGCATGTAACATAAAGAAATACACAAAGGAATGGGCGGTAGTTGTAGCGCTCCGTACATTACCGTTGCCATATTTACGTGTACGCTTTGCCTTAAGTGCGTGTTGCATGTAACGCGAATGCATAACACGTAGTACGTACAGAATGATTGACGGTTGTAGCGCGCCGCACATCACCGCTACCGTAGTTGCTGTACGTACCTTACCAGTACAGTACTATGCAACGTAACAAATGACGTAAATAATATAGAGTAGCAAAGCACGCTTCCGCATTAGTACGTGTTGCATGTAACGCGAACGCATAACACGTACAGAATGAGCGGCGGTTGTAGCGCGCCGCACATCACCTTTTCCCTATAACCATGGTAGTACGGTGCTTACTTTACCAGTACACTACTACGCAAATAGCGTAATAATATAGAGTAGTATAGCACGCTTCCGCATTAGTACGTGTTGCATGTAACGCGCACGCATAACACGTACAGAATGGGCGGCACTTGTAGCGCGCCACACATCACCGCTACCATAGTTGCTGTACGAAGTACGGACGTTACCAGTACTATGCATAATTACAAACAACATGATCATAATATAGAGTAATAAAGCACGCTTCCGCATTAGTACGTGTTGCATGTAATGTGAACAAATAACACGTACAGAATGAGCGGCACTTGTAGCGAGTCACACATCACCGTTGCCATAGTTACGTGTACGCTTTGCCTCTAGTACGTGTT
>CAJQZM010033594.1:0-11808 GCA_907164665.1 Colias nastes
CGTGTCCGCCCAATATAAAACCGACTATCCTTCGCGGATCCGCTCTAATCTCTTACCGTGCGTCCCGAGACATGGACTTGCATGTACAAAACGCAACGATACGAAAAGTTGTCGTGAACGAATAAGAATCGGTACCGGTCATGACAGTGCGGCGATTCGATTGAACGATTACGAACGATTCGCGCGGCGCACGGTCGCGAGTTTCCCGGCGCGGCCGCTCGCGCGACCAGTGTTGCCAATTCAGCTCTTTTAGAGCTAAATTTGGCTCTATTTATCAATTATCAGCTCTAAAAAAAACCATTTAGCTCCTTAGCTTCTTTTTACGACTATTCTAGCTCTTTTTCAGTTAGCCATACGACGGTAGCTTTTTGGCTTCGAATCCACAATCCACACACGAAGTGAAGGTTAATTATTATTGAACGCAGCCATTTCGTATTGTACCAAACCATAGACCACATTGAACGAGTCTTTAGCCAACTGAATATAGTTAAAAACAAGTTACAAGGCTCGCAATAGACTACACAACACCACCACGAATGCCATTATTACCATCAGGGCAGGATTACGGCGTCAAAAAAAATGCTGTCACAACTATATACTGCCAAATGAGGTACTAAAAAAAATAGGGACAATGGCTTCATACAACAAGGCTGCAGCAGGCCCAAGTGGAAGTTCCTTGGTGATTGATTTTCACGATGATGACAACATATATTCAGATGAAGATTAATGATACCTAGTGCCCTAGTGCTATTATTAAGAACAATGTTTTTTATTGATTAAAATATAATAAGTTCGAATGGTTTTATTTAGCTCTCTTTAGCTGATAAAGTTAGCTCTTTTTCAGCTCTTTTTTGGCACAACACTAGCTCTAAGCTTGACTACCAAGTTGGCAACACTGCGCGCGACTGAGGGCGGCAGTATTCGTTCAACCGTCGGTCTGTGTGGTCGCTTTGCGGCGTAGTCTGTGATTTTTTTAGTGTAGCTCCTGATAATCCAAGTTAATCGACTATGGTGAGTGTCCTTTCTTCAAAAAAAAGCCGGAAGTGTTTTCTAGGAAGCGTCCCGTACCTATTCCAGGGTATATTTCGGAGCTTCGGTTTATCGGTGTTTATAGTGATGACGGCCTCCATTATTATTGTGATGGCCGTTTTTTACCGCATTGCGGAATGAGTACATAGGCGAAGCTATGAAGAGGATATATTTGGGATCATTCGGATGCTGGTAAAGCGGACGAAGTGCAATTCGAAAACGAAATCCCATCGGCGACCGTTACGATAGCTCGAGAAACGTCCGTCGCCATAGTTTGTTAGGTGTTGCCGACAGCTAGATGACGTTTCATTGGATTTCGAGCTTATTTAACGGACTCTGTTTGAGGGCTCGATTGGTAACAGCTTCGGAAGGAACAATTTGAATCGTTTGTTGGTATTTGAGACGGTGTCGCGCCCCAGTGTCGCGGATCGATCGGCCGGGCGCACCTGTCAAACGCCCGTTGACTCATCATTCTCGCTTAGTTTTCATAGTACGCAATTCAGCAAACTAGTTCCGTTAGCTTTCTTCGTTTAATGCTTAACTGTGTGACACATTCTAGTTAATATTGTAAGCAAACCACGTCCAACCCGACGGCACTTGAACCAGTCGCCGGTCTCATACCCACATAGCCATAAGCAACTTGATTTCTCTAGTTTTATTGGTTCAATCCAAGTTTACTTTCAACTAAGGCAATGGTGAGTAGTTTATAAGTGAAAAATGTAAGAAAACAAACAATATTTGTTTATTATGCTAATATTACAACTGATAATACAACTATTATTCAAAATGTTAATTTAAGTGACATAGAAACAATAATAATTGCCTTTAGAACTCTAAATATTACCTCAAGTGTGTTGAACTACTAAAAAATGTCTCCATAATCAAGTAATGATGAATGAAGCCTTATTAGGCACATAATTCAATTAGTGTTGGTGTCTTCATTTACCTGATATAAGCCCTAGTTTACTTTTTCTATGTATTACATTGCTATGGAATACTTAATCTTTATATCAGTTTTAAAGTAATACTTTAGTTTTTTGCTTATTTTTTATTTTATGTACACTACAGTTTTTGTCTAGTTTCAGTTATATAAGGTTTCAATACAGGTATATGAATATGCTTTACTATTTTAGTCTTATTTAATTTTTAGTTCTTTCCTTTATTATGTAGGTAATTTCAATCTCTAGTTTTAACAAATTTATATTGTTTTCAAAATTAATTTATACTTTAATCTCAAGTACCAGTAAGTTGAGCATAACTGGTTTTTAGTTTATTACCTTGAAATTTATAAATAATTTTGACTGTTTTTTCATACTTAAGAAACTTTAAATTTCATACTTGTGAATGGCTAGCTTTAGGCGATGTTAATTTGTTTTATATTATATTATCTGTGCACTTAATGGGGTAACTATTAGATATCTATGCATTATTTATTGTGCCGAGTGTCTGTTGTACTAACATAAATAATATATCTTATGTGTCACACATTTATGCATTATTCATGCCATTTCAAACTTTCAATGTTTGATTTACTGATAACATGAAATGGATTTAATTTGATTATTTCAGTTTTAATTGTATGTTTTAGTAACCAGCTTGAATTTCTGTATTTAGTATACATGTGTAATAATAATGCATATCTCATTGCCTATATTCTAATAAAAATTAGTTATTGTGCAGTCAAGTTTGTCTAAAATCTTTGATCATTTGCCTCTACAAAAATAAATTGTTTAAAAATTAAACTATAAGTAAAAGTTCTTGAGACAATAACCATATACATCCAAATCTAATTACAAAAATATCAGAAATGTACTTCATAACTACTTAGTATTGACAATGGTTCAGCGATCATGTTAAAACAAAAGTACCATTGAACAAGTATAAATTGACATAGAAGTAAAATATTAGCTAAAGATACAGTTTATTGATACAGGGTGTGGTGTGTGCTGGCCGCACATAGCTGTAATATTTGTAGTCTTAAGTGTTTTAATAGCCTGTTTCCAATTGATAATATTGATTTATATAAAGTCACTTATCGGATAAGTATATCAATATCATGTGTATTGTCTTCTCTATTTTTAGTTACCATGGTGAGAAATTCACACTTCATACAGACTTATAAAAAAAAGGATTGTTTTCTGAAAATGTGATTTTCAAGAACGGAAACATAAAGCTGATTTTATTATAATTCAGTCTTTATCAAATAAAATTTTAATATTGATAAATTTTGATAAGATTCATAAAATTGTAATCATACTGATACCACTATCAAAATTACAGTTAAAAGCCATTATCAGTAAATTACTTGGTGATTAAAATTATATTGAAGTTAGTTTAATCATGTTTAATAATAAAATTGACGAGTACATTTGTAAGATGTCGGTTTATTGTATGATTTTCCTCCTAGAGCATCTTTTTCACTATATTTTGTTAAAAACACAAACATAAGATAAAATGTATGTTGTCTTTATAAAAATAAATATCTCATGTTATCATTCAAACAACTTATATTTTAAATAATAAAATAATTTCATGTGTAAAGTATATTATGCTATCTTATACGGTGATATATTTAATCATATCAAATATATATGTTAAAATGATAATATTTATTATAATGCAGTAAATGATATCTACACATGTAGCCCGCAGTGTGACGTGTTTAATCAAACAGTAAAATTATCTTGTAATAATCTTATCTGTGTTGTGTTCAAGTTCATTATTCGTTCAGTCTTTGGCCATTTCTTACACAATTCGCAATGGTTGTCACAGTGGTATGTAAATTGATTTTCATAAATAACAGAAAAGAATTAACAATTTACAAGATGAATTTGTAATTTATTCTTTTGTTTTCTTCTACAAATTGTTACAACATTGTATAGTTGATATGAAACCTTGTATGTAATTTTAAGTCGCTCATATGGTATTGTTTTTGATAGCATATTTAAAGATGGTTATCAGTGTAGATAACTTTGCAATATATTTGGAATATTGATGATTTATATCAAGTTTAGATTAGAGATCATATCAATGTTATTATAGACAATATTTCAAGGAAACATGAGTAAGGAATGACACAAGTTTTAATTAGTAACCTTCTGAAGGTTTTAGTGTGAGTAATCTGATTTCTTGGAAAATCATTCTTGTATAATGAGAAAGATAATGCTTATAACTTAATTGTATATGTAACTGGTCAAACTAAGTGCATATTTTGGGATAAGTTTGCCCTAATTCCTAAGTCAGTATAGCCAAAATTAGTGACTGCCTTATGTGCATAAATAAATAAACAATTTTCGGCTAAATTTACAGAAATTAGTAACACTTAACTTTAGTTAAGCTGATCTCCTATGTGGGTATAGTACTTACGACATCATGCATTGAAAAATGTTCAACAATAACCCATATACTATCTATCAATTTCTATGTCCACTTGCAGGCGGATCAACTAACAGAGGAACAAATCGCGGAATTCAAGGAGGCGTTCTCACTGTTCGACAAGGATGGCGACGGCACCATCACAACCAAAGAGCTGGGCACCGTGATGCGGTCGTTAGGTCAGAACCCCACGGAGGCGGAACTACAGGACATGATCAATGAGGTCGACGCGGACGGTAAGTGAGAATCCGTTTTCGTATCCATACTAGGCTAGCCGGGAAATTCAAATAAACGGATAGCTAATAATATTGTTCTTTATGACTCCATAGTAGGATAGCCTGGTGTTAAAAATTCAAATAAACTGATAAGTAATGTAATGGTGCTATATGGTTTTCCATACAAGGGTAGTCTGGTGTTGATACTAGGCTAGCCGAGTTTTTGAAATTAAAATTACATTGGATTAATAATTAAGAAAACAGATACGTAACTGAAACGGTTGGAGACACTTTCATTATATGCAAGGAAAAATGATGTTGTACTAATATTGGATTAACTGCCTAATCAGACCACGATATTGATAAAAATGATAGTTATTACTTATTAGTAAAGGATAGGTTTAGTAGGGCAAATCAAAGGTTATCAAAATCTAAGTAGTAAATGTCGAAAAATAACTTGAAGTCATACTATTGAATTTTTTATCTCTGGTTCTTGTAATTGCGCCTGTTATTATGTCGTAGGCATACAGAATATAAGGAGGCATAGTAAGGACTAAATTTGAAGCTATTCAAACGAACTTGATTAGTGTGAACATTAACTGAGTTTATACAGGGTTTGTTGCCTCGTTTAATAAACCATTTCTTGCACAATTAATACCTCTTTAGACGCCTCGGGGCTTAGACATAGTCATATTTTATCACAAAAGATAGATTAGCGTCTTGCCTCCATCAAATCCCACTAAAATTAAATCGTTTGTATTCATTATTAAGTGGTATCTTCAAGCTGTTTTGTTTTATGTTAATTTGGATACAATGTAAATTGACGCGTCTTTAGAATTTAGGACTTATAAGCAATTAATAAATAAAGATGAAATATTTACGATACAATTGAGTTTACTCTTAGCAGTAATAAATACGACTATGTAACGTATCCTACACAAACCGCCTAAGTTTAGACATGTTAATTTCTTACATTTCGAAATCTATCATTAAAAGCATGTATTTAACTCTTACTGATTGTGAAGTGCATGTATCGAATGCTATCGCAAAAAATGTGCATTTTCCTCATAAAAAAATCGTTTTAAACGGCATTTAGTACAACCAGTAGTTACCAGTTTACTTTCAAATTATGCTACAGTGTGACGGTCACTCCAACCTTGTTATCGGGTTCAATATTGAAGTCCATCAAGCCGTTATCACTAATCGAAATGTTATCGCACATACCACGATAAGACTCGCCGGTATGATTGAATGGCTAGGTAGAAATATGGCATTTGATGTGCTACTTTGTGGCCGTTTAATAAGTTTTGAGTATGTGAATTGAATAGCTATGTAGCCTGGAAGAAAGGAGCTGAACCTCATTGTTTCAGCTGGTAACTGTAACTGAAAATTGTGAAGAAATCTGGCAAGCTTGAATAGTTTATAAAGAGAATAGAGATATGCTGTTCATTCATTAGTAGTATAATTGGATTGATAATCGATAAATAATAGGATATGTATGGATACAATTATGGTATATGGTAAAGGATTTCTCAATAGTCAATACTATTTTCAACTGGGGTAAATATAATTGTGAACTTATTCTCGTAGTCAAATAAATTTCATCGTACGTCTTTGAGATCTTACACTGCGGGCACTAAACATGTAGGATGTTAATCTTGTCGCATCTGCATAATAGAGACCCTTGGATCTGCAAATGGGGAGACTGGGATAAGTTATGCGAAGTTGCGGGTAGATTTACAACACAATTTGTGCGGCTCGAAGCCATACATCACTGCGTCTTAGCGGTAAAGTGAGGGGAGATGGGGTCAAGTGATATAAAGCCGTATTGTGTGTCGTGTCGACCTCGGTCGCCCCTAGCAATGGTCGATGGAAATGCCGATTGTTGAATGTTTAGTTCGTGAGGATTTTCATCTTTCGATATGCGATCTTGTGATAACTGATACGCGAACATTTGTTTTAAGAAAGAGAGATTGTAGATGAATAAGGATATCATTTCAATAATCGTTTAAATTGTATTTGCTATTTGATTATCGTCCGTATTACGCGTGCAAACTGCGAATCAATTGATATTTTTCTATTTTTGGTACTGCGCTGGCAGTGTGTAACACTCGGGACGAATTTATCGCCCGTCTATTTGTCTGCATTAACGTTAAACAAAAGAAATCACATGTTCTGCGAATACGTGTTGAGCGTTTGGGATGCGTGATGAATGGCGGAAAGGTATGCTAGGATCGCGCCGCTGGCAGAGTTCCCTTCACCTACCCTTAGTTACGTAATGTCTATTTACTACACGCCATAACGTGAAGTCGTAAACTACATCAGTCAGAATCAACATTCGAAATCGAAAATTTAACAATAATTCCAAAAGTTTTCAAACTTCGGTCAAGTGAATGGTTCATTGGGACGACAATAAATCTCATTTTGCAACCTTGTCCGCAGTCCGGAACATTGTTAAAATTGCAATTAAATTATTTTTTTGCTGTATGGTCGTGAAAAAAATTCCAAAAGTTCTGCAAACTTGGGGAAGTTTTCGATACAATATTTCATATCACGTATTAAATTTGCAATCAATCTAAGTGTACGGAACATTGTTAAAATTGCAATTAAATTATTTTTTGCTGTATGGTCGTGAAAAAAATTCCAAAAGTTCTGCAAACTTAACACAGATATCGGAAATATATACCGAACGGTTGTATAAATTTGCAACCTTTTTCGTTGACCGGAACATATTTATTTATAATTATTTTTAATTCGTGGTCATTTTTTCGAGTAAGGTGGTCTCGGAATAATTACAAAAGTTTTGGAACTTGGTTGCAAACTTCAAAAACATCTATTCTGGTGCATTTACAAATTTGCAATCTCATTCAGTTTAATAAAAAAAACATTAGTATTCAATATTAAAAGATGTTCCGTACACTGAGTTGGAATTTTTTTCACGACCATACAGCAAAAAATAATTTAATTGCAGTTCCGGACTGCGGACAAGGTTGCAAAATGAGATTTATTGTCGTCCCAATGTACCATTCACTTGACCCAAGTTTGAAAACTTTTGGAATTATTGTGAATTGATTGTCTTGACTGACTGGAGTAAACTCTGGGTGAAACGCATGGTCAGCCCGGCTCACTGGTGATAGCTGAACCATCAAAACTTCGCTCCAACTATCATTTATAAACAAAAACGTCAGAACAAATTTAATATACGTAATATCACATGATATTTCGTGTACCCAGAACGCGGGCTTAAACGCATACGCCTAAACAAATTGTGCAAAACAAACCGAATCGCGATACACTTATCGCTATGCAAATATTGTAATGAGTTTATTTTTTAGCGTTGTTATTAAATACTACCTTGTTTGCAATTAAAACGACGTCCGCGTTTTATGCGCTGAACAAGTTATTTGTGAAATTGTCAACCTTTTGTTGTGCTATATTTTCATTAGAGTGCGTTATTTCGGTTTTTGTTTACAATGTAGGAGCGGCGCGTCTCGAGACGACCCTGATACGAGCCTTATCTCGTCAACTCGATACAATATTAATAGACGATTAATACGTATTTATAGCCGATACACACTCACCTGTCTGAAATCTTGGCGCATATTGTAATAAATTCATATTGGCT
Organism: Colias nastes; assembly: GCA_907164665.1. Lineage (NCBI taxonomy): Eukaryota > Metazoa > Arthropoda > Insecta > Lepidoptera > Pieridae > Colias > Colias nastes. The sequence continues at coordinate 8,245 of CAJQZM010033594.1, forward strand.
AATGTACACTTCCACGACGCCAAAAGATTGCGGATAAATTTCAAAGTTCGGACGCTGCGATATACATCGCTTATTGGTTTGCAAATATTTTAAACGAACGCTCTTTTGTGTTTATCCGCCGCGAACATTTATCATATTGCCGGCTACTGTGGGAGGATCGTGCGATTAATCAAAAATTAATCCGCACACTTTGTAATGTTTAATTTTTAGATTCTCAAGTGTTTATATTTCCTAATGATTGTGTGTTAATTTAATGCGGGAAGTATCAGAATAGCACACATAGATTAGAATGGAAAAGAAACAAGGCAAACTACGCCAAGGCGTGTTATTTATATTTATTCGTACAAATTGGTACATTACGATAGGTTCACGATTAATGGGGAGCTTCTTGCCACAATATGAGCAACAAAGTATTTAGAACGTTAGAACTGTTCTTGCTTTACTCTCTTTTAAAGCAAAGCACAATTTAAACCCGTCTCGTTTCACTGAAATCTTAATATCTAGCCTAAAAAAATATAATCTGAATAACACGATAGCTGCTGATTGTGTATCTATCAATAATATCAATATTTTGGCTACACTACAGCCTTGGGCGAGTTAATGAGAAATACTTGTGATCAATGTGAGAACGCGCACATGGCGGGATCAGTCGCGGATCCTTGTTTATTATTGTATTATTGCCCTACAGAGGGGCGTGAGAGCCAATTAACATAACAATTGCCATTTTATTCACGTAATACTATATGTTTGTCGTAACGCGGAACTGCGCGAGCGACGCTTGTCACTCATAATTGTGTGTGTTTGTACAACTGGGATGGTTTACATACGGGATGTAGGATTCTGCGTGATAATTATTTGTTGGTGGTCTGCTTGCGCTTTGGGTCTGCTGAAACGACTAACAACCACACCAAAAAATGTTACGCATCATACGCTTAAAAATTTAATCATCTACCTTTTTTCTTTGAAAAGAAGCACTTCTATCTTACACTTAATCACACTATAGGTACAAATGAAAAGATCAGAACGAAAATAATACACGATATTTCTGTAGGTACTCGAATCTGAAATTCTACATGGCTAGTGGATTCTGCTTCATCTATACTAATATTATAAAGCTGAAGAGTTTGTTTATTTGTATGTTTGTTTGTTTGAACGCGCTAATCTCGGGAACTACTGGTCCGATTTGAAAAATTCTTTTGGTGTTAGAAAGCCCATTTATCGAGGAAGTCTATATGTCATCTCGCTAAGACCAACAGCTAAGCGGAGTACTGCGGGTAAAACCGCGGAGCACAGCTAGTAAGAAATATAAGAAAATTTATCACAACAGAGTAGTCAATTTTGTACGGCAGATGAAAAAAAATTTCGCGGAAGCTATAGAAAAATGCTCATAATAAAGCGTAATTGATGGCGTAGGTACATTATTCAAACGCGATGTTTTTAAGGAATTTTAATTATCACAATGGAAATATGATGACGGCATTGCCTTGGTTGTGAGGTAATGTTTGTCCATGTACATCGTGTGGAATAACAATAGCTGCACATCCGTCGGCTCCGGCCTCAGATTAATTCGCCGGCCACAGGAAAGCGTTTCAGATAACTGGCAACCATGTTTTCCTGTTCGTATTATCCTGTTCAGATACGGAACTTAAATCCAGAAATTTACGAGCGCTACATGTTTTGTTCTGCCTAATGTCTAAAGGCCAGACTACTGTTATCCAGACTTTTATTATCCCGTATCGTATTCCCAAAAGTGGTTAATACAATCTGTTATACTACTCTTATATTATTTTCATGATGATCTCGTGATGTCTACTGCCCATTACTTGTTGCAAGTTTGTCAACAATTATAAATATTGGCAGTTTGCCACAGTTGATGGCCTGAAACAGTATAGGATTTGTTTTATCTGAGTACAAGTGAAAACTAGTACGCAGAATCAGTAAAACATACAGAAAATTGGGATTCTCATACTGTTAGTCTACTTAATTTCCTCTTTTAGTGAACATAAGAATCTTCACATAAAATAATGTATGTGTATTGTTACAGTCCACGGCCATTATTAATTTCCGATCGTATATGTTTATTTAGCCATAACTCATAAGCAATTATCATACACTGGGCAAGTTTCCATTAAAATCGAATGTTTGAACGTCTGTGTACTATAATTATTGTTTTAATGTATCATGCATATGTTTGTATTGATTATTTTATATGCCTCGGGTTGGTGTTTTATAAACAATAAATTAAAAAATATGATAAATATGCAGTTTAAAATAGTGTTTAGCTTGGCTATCAATCTTACCGTTAGAGATATTTCAAAAAGCACACGAATCGCTTCGATTTATGGGCGAGGTAGCCTTGAGAGTTTTACGGGAATCCATCAAAAGAATATGTAACGTAACAATGAATGTACTTGTGTCGCTTTGCGAAACAGAAGATCGGTAAGAAATTTTATAAGAAATCAGTATAAAAAGAGTTTGCTAAATTTGGTCGCTGGTGCTTGCTGTATTTAGTTCTACAACTTGGATAAGTTGTAGAACATCAGATTGTAGATTGTTGAAGTTATTTCGACGCAATAATTCTTAAATAAATAGATTTGAATCTTAAGAATATTCCAAATCTAAGGCATATTCTTAAGATTCGCTACTTTTTTGTGCACGATCTCCGAATCTTAGAATCTATTGTCCAAACAAAAAATAAGGTCATTTTAAGCATAAAAGCTGGAATAGACTTTAAGATCTTTGAACTTTGGTTTCTTTGTTGGAAATAAGTTTCATTGACCCGCTCTTCAAACATATACGGTTTTATGGCATTCCGATTGCAATTTACTGGTGCAATTCGGGAATATCACCAAGTTGCGAAATGATGAGGCCAATGCTTGATACGAGGAAGTGCAGTGGCCCAGTTAACTGCGCATAAATTCCTCTCCTTAGTGCCTTTTTATCAGCCATAAAGCATCATCGCTAAAACAGTTCGATGCAACCGAATAAATTTCACTATAATAGAATATCGAAAGATAAATTTGCCATTTCAGTTTACATTTTTCACCCACTAATGTTTAATATCGGTTTCCTCCACTCACCGTCTATAACAAATGGCAATGGCAAAAGTTTAACCTCGTTCGTGAAAAATAGCCGAATTGTTTACTGTTGAATCGTAATTTTAATGGTGATGTCACAAGCGGCGATAAGAAGTCGTTCACTTGTCCGAGAGAGACGGCGCTCGGCCGCTGCGCCGCTCTCCTCTAATGCTATTTGCGGAACAATGCTGCTTCCAAACGGAAAATCAGTTCTGGACCTATCGTCATACGGAAAAAAAGTTCTCATTAAATGTGCACCATCATATGCGTTACATCGTACAATATCAGACGCTATAAAAAGTTAACTATCCAAGAATTGTTCGCCACATTTCAAACGGATGACCGCACACTTAGATCATCAACTATAATTAATTTATTCAGCTATAAATTTAAACTACGTGAAACTAAAAAAATCCCAAGAGGCTATTGTATTATATTAAATTAAAAGCATACGGTTGTTAAATTGAAGGTGAGGGGGGGGGGGGGG
>CAJQZM010033595.1:0-15471 GCA_907164665.1 Colias nastes
ACTTAAAGTAAAAATATAAAACTTTGAAACATTATAAAAATTTTAATATTTTTTTGTTTTAATTTGTAACGTATTCGTGCGATGTTTCAACACAACTGAGACGGCACGGAGTGCGCGGGCGATATACGCGGGTGGCAGGCGGTGAGGTTAGGCTCGCTCGCCACCGAGCCAGCAGCTACTTGCGACCCGTTAGAACCGGTTTACGCATCAAAACACGTCAAAACATTGAACCGAATAATTCGGCCGAATATTCGGTTCGGTAAGGTTTTAACCGAATAGTATTCGGTATTCGGTTATTCGGTGAAACCACTATTCGGCGCATCTCTAGTAAATACCTAAGAGGTAGGTAGATCATACTAATATTCTAAACGGGAAAGTTTATAAGTATGGATTGCATGTTTGTTACTCTTTCACGTAAAAATTACTGTACAGATTTGGATGAAACTTTACAGGTATATAGATTAAACATCATAAAACACATGAGCTATAGAAATACTTGATTTTGTAACGTTTGTGGGTGAAACCGCGCGGCAAAGCCAGTAGTTTCATACGCCTAGTGACTAGAGTCTGATTCTTCAAGTGAGTACTGGGTACAAATGAGCTAATATCACGCAATGAAAGCGCTTTAGTGTTATTATTACATGGATTACTGAATCAGGAAGATAATCATTATGTTTCATTAAGGAAACACGTAATATAACTCAATCGCATGAGATTCACCGTTGGGTGTGAGATATGAGGTCGATATGGAAGAAATAAGCTCTTTTATTCGGAATCTAGTTTTTATCTTCATGTGTTAAATGATATCGGATTTTAGTTTTCCATCTAGTTTTCATCTTCATCATTCATGTGTTAAATGATATCGGGCTTTAGTTTTCCAATACCGGCTATTGTGTGTGTGTGTGTGTGTGTGTGTGATTGTTATAGAAAATGTAATGCATATAATTGAAAGAAGAAAGTAAAACAGTATTCCATAAAAATACATATACCTGTATACAATGTATACAAAGAAAATGTCGTGAGTATATAAATAAAATGTGTGTGAATTTGGAGCATTCGTTTAAATTAAATAATTATTGTGTTTAGTATGTGTTCTTTATAAAGAGGACAAGGTTTGTATAATAAAAAAACAAAAAATGATCGAATACAAAATATGGACCAGAGTGGTGCCGAGGCGCGCAACTTTAGCAGCCATCAAGAAAATTATTAATAACGGAACGTTGGCAAAGATTGATCGTAAGACAAAAGCGCTTTTCTAATAAATAATACTTACCTTACGTTTTAACAAATGAATATAAATATCAATCATCATACCTTTGGTCTATCAACTAGTTGCTATTTATTGACTGCACATTGATATAACTACACTTCGATACAAACAAACACATTGTTTATCATTGATAATTAATGTACACTGCTTGGAATATTATGGTTTTGACTCTATATCTATACTAGTAATATTATAAAGCTGAAGAGTTTGTTTGTTGCAACGCGCTAATCTCAGGAACAACTGGTCCGATTAGAAAAAATATTTGTGAAAAATTAGTGTTAGATAGCCCATTTATCAAGAAAGGATATATATATATCATCACGCTAAGACCAACAGGAGCGGAGCAATGCGGGTAAAACCGCGCGGGAACAGCTAGTCTAATATAAAGTAAATTGCGTTATTGTTGGAACGTAGTAACTATTTAGTAATCTATAGTGGAACTTACTGTACTATCATCAAATTATATTGTATATTATGTTATTCAATACCAGAATTGAATTTTGTTCGGACTCTATATTCCACAAATAATTCCAATCTTCATCTTTAACAATTACTAGTTACTACCTATTTTTTATAAATTGAAACGATTTCGGTACTTTAAATGCAAAATCTGATACTCCTGTAAAATACTTAACATTGTTGGACAGCGTTAAATTGTTTACAAAAGTCAAGTCAGAAGGGCGGAAAGTAAGCAAATTATAATTTCAACTCTTCGACTTAGCTTTTTGCTGTACAATCGGATCGATTTCCTATAGAGTTTGCGTTAAACGTAAAGATAATGTTACTAATGATTTATAACTATAAGTAATTACAATTGTTTGAAGTCATGGGCGTGTCATGTCATCGTCGGTTGGTCGGACGACTGAAAAAATATATTTTTTGAAGAAGTAACTGGTCAGTTGATGGTAAGTACAAAAAAAAAAAACAATAAGGTAACGTTTTGCTCAAAGCAAGAACCGCAACAAAACTATCTACGACCTGCTGAATAAATAAACTATGTACGTATTATAGAAATCAAACTTATTTTTATGATCTGAGCAAATAATACCTAAGTAGATAACCGCAAGGTGTCATCGTTTAAAAATGCAGTCCAAAAAGGTGACACACTAAGTTGAATCTTTATTTTTATTTATTTTACAAATTAAAACGATTCTTCACAGTAGTGACACTACACACACACTATTTTGTGTATAGTTTTTTCGTAGAGCATTCACTAGCATTGAAACAAAAAATATCACAAAAATTCTGAAGAAAACATCTTTATAAATCCCTTCTTAGGATATCTTTCCTCCCAAACTTTGACTGATTTCTAATTTGATTTACCTTATACTTAATATTCACTTATATAAGTCTTCTTTATCCAGAAAATAGCGTTTAAATCTTCCTATTTTCATCAACCTTCCTATCCAATCCTTACCTCCGTTGCATTCCTGTATCGTTATTAACAACTACAACAGATAATATAATAGTATACCCATTACATTAAGTATTTTATTGAACATCTAAAATGCATTTAACATTAATAAACACTAGATACCTAATAAAACTGTCTCACTTATCTTTTAATTTATATCCCTAATAAAAGCATTAATTAATCCCCATAATTAAAACTTTTATTTCAAACTACCTCACAATAAATACCTTTACTTATATCATTGAAAAGTAGACTACACTTATACATAGGTATTAGGTACAGAGTAATGAACCCTATAACTAGTTTTCATATTAAAGTATAATTATTGCGATTAGCGAAAAGCCGTAAAATCGATGCATACAGGAAGATCAAACTTGTTTGGTTTGTAAGATTATATTAGCGTATCTTTATAACTACTGAATCAAATCTTACACTTGTGGAAATATCCACTATGTTAAGTTTAGATGGGTTGAACAATTATCAATTCTAAAGCGTAATACATATATCTACTTTAATATTAATATTATAAATGCGAAAGTAACTCTGTCTTTCTGTCTACCGAGTTGTATTCTTCATGCCTAAACCACTGAACCATTATGTATAAAAATTTGATACAAATATAGTTTCAGATCTGAGAATGGTCATAGTATAGGATTTATCCCAGAAATTTCACGGGAACGGGAACTACGCAGGCGAAGCCGCAAGCGGAAAGCTAGTACTATATAATAGCATAAATACATAGCACGAGCTGTCCTTATTTATATAACAACTATTTTACAAATGAACCAAACACAATAAATGAACAAGAATCTGTATCGAAGTTCCATCTATAGATTGTAGTGAATTCAGTCCATTACTGCTGTGTAGATTTTCCTGAATCCTGCAATGAATTCGGGGATTGTGGCTTGCGGAGACTGCAATTGTACTAAAATCCTCTATTCCTGGAATTTGAAATTATGGCAAGATTAATAACGAAATGTCCTCTGCCTTTGTATACGTTAATAAATACGAAATGATTGCTGTTTTGGGTTTTTAGCGGGGAACGAACAACCAGTTTTATTACAATGACTAATAGGTATCGTCTTACTTTTTTGTTTGGTTCACATTGAATATTTTATATTTTCATCATCGCATTTATTCTATTTTAAGCGCGTAAACTTCATTAGTATTGGAATTAACTTAAAGCAGATAATAAATAAAGTTTTAATTAAAGACAGATATAAAAGTGGATGACACTTAGCCGTGAACTATACTTGTATGACCCATTCGGGTCACGAGTTCACGACTTCCAATTTTCCACTCATGTTATGGTACTATAATAATAGTAGTTCTTAGTCGTACTATAATACTACTTCTTCAAAGAAAAGACTAGTATTGACCGTTTAAATTATCGAAAGCTATAAGTAAAATGCAAATTCCTCTCGATATTCATATTTACTGAAACGAATGACCCATTTTTCAGTAAAATCCTGTACACAATACACATATATTTACGATTGTATGAATTTTTACTTGAATTTCCAACGTTAATTGAAAATATATGTATTTTCGATATGAATAAAGAAGAAATAATATCACAATTTCAATGTAAATATTGATATTTATTTGTATTCACGGCTGGATATTATTTACATGAATTACATATTTTTGTTTCATTCATACCCAGATACATGTTGTTTTGTTTTAAATAAATTTGTCTGTAATTTATATTCCTTCGTTATGATGTAATGATCTCTATGTTTTGTGTTTGTAGGGGATAATCTTCGGAAGTACTGATCCGGTCATAAACATTCTTTCACTAACAGATAGCCACACTAATCAGGAGTGACATAGGATATTTTTTATCCGGAGTTAGCCTGGGCAAAATCAGGATAAGCAGCTGGTATAATATAAAGGTTTCTGTGATTGCCTGGTAGAGATCAATACATAGTGATAAACAGCCAAATGTGCTACATATAGTATTATTGTTTCTTTTATTTGTAGTTTAGGTAATTCATATATGTACGAAAATGTAATTAATAAATATTAATATATAATTCTTAGTAAGATACGAGTTGATTTAACTAGCATTTCTCCTTAAATTAGCTCTGTAGACCTAATTTCAAGAAAGAAGAGATGCTTTTATCCAGTAGTGAGGCACAAAAGCCTCATAACGATGTTACAAGTTGTTTTAACTTCGTCCTAGTGCTCGTTCACCGAGATTTATAATGTAGAGATTTATTATTTTTTTCCACAAATTACGGCATTGTTATTTTGTTTATTTCCCATGCCATAGTATGTTTGTTTTCATAGTATAATTATTTTATATAAATTATGTAGGTAATAGGTAAATAATTTTCCTGTATCATAAGATATTACATTTGAATTCTACATAATTTACACACTATGTTTTCATCTGACAAACTTCGATGATAATATTTGGTCTCCTATGTTATTTGTTCTACACAAATGCATAATGTATTTGTTTTTTACATCGTATAATATATATATACGAATAAAAGTATAGCCGAAGCGGGTAATTACTTGTATAATAAATATTATATGCTTATATAGTTAAGTGGATACAAATCATTAACTTTTCGTTATTTTAATAACTATTATTTGATCGATATACCCATTTACCAACATAATTGTGTGGCTACGGAAATATCATCCATATAATTGATTATTATATCAAGATACATTTTATGTAACTCTTCGTAAATGTATATCCACAATTTCTTGCACTATTTAATTAAAACTGCAGTTTAAATGAAAAATAAACTCGCCTTTCTTTGCTTTAATATAAACGTTAACTAAAGAGAAAAGAGCTTACAGGATTAGAAACATAAAACCCATGTAAGCCGCTTGAGAAGAATTAACTGTAGTTGCAACTGAGTTACATTAAACAAAACTCTTTGTTCTTTGAGTTAATATGTTTAATTAATGTGTTCAACAAAGCTGCGTCTTAAAAAGTTTCTTGAAGATTAAATGGATTTTCATAAATAATCTTATTCTAACTATAATAACATCATAAATTCGAAAGTAACTCTATCTGTTTGATATAAGAGAAAAGATATAGGATAGTTTTTACCCTGGAAATCTCGCGGCACTATGCCGGGTTTGCTTCAACGCGGGTGAAGCCGCGGGCGGAAAACTAGCATTCATAAAGTTTAATAAGACATTTCTGTCCTTCCTTTTGTAGGCTCCATAAAATAATCCTAAAAAAAAGCTGCTCCGTCTAGTGTTTTGAATGACATGCGGCTTCTATTAATCACGAAAGGGCTCTTTCAGTTGTACGAAAGTACATTAATTATTTTGTTTTATAATAATACTATATAGTAGGTTTCAGCTGAAGAAAAAATCTCTTAAACCCAGAAATGTGATCCACGCCGCATGTGTTTACAACCGTTTGTGACAATAAAGTCAGAAACACACGAGACAGTGTACCATTATACTCGTTATTACTAATATAGAATACTAAATATGTAGTCCTGTAATAATAATTATCATTTAAGTTTTAAATGAGTCATTTCATGACCATAATGAGGTCCATTGTATTACATTTTGATATTAAAAAAGTAACACATTTTCGGGTATCTATTTAAAACGTTCATAACTAAGTAAAGCTTATAATACTTACCAAAATTGTAAATATACTTTCTTAAACGCATTTTTTAATAAAAATATATATGATTAACATTAAAGGAGCAAACATAAGTTCATGAAAAAATAATTATATGAGGTAGAGCAGCGCAAATGTATTATAATCTTTTATATTTTTTGTAATAAGATTACGTTAGTAGATCCATTAAGCTAACTGTTTAATGAATATATATTTAATTTATTCTAGCCAGCAGTTTCAATAAAGTAAGACTCTCTAATTGTTTTTATTTAATACTAGTTCAGATTAAAATGATATTTTCAATTACGTAGCAGATTATCTTGTTTAAAACAACGTAACGTAGACCTACACAGGTAGCGTCATATTATTGAAATTAGTATCAAATTTTTATTATTGTTTATACTACTTTTATAATTCCCTCAAATAATTAATTTCACACGTTACAGCATGTATGATATTTAATTATTGATAATATTTATCTTAAATATAATGTAGTGTGTCGTCGTATCAAATTCAACCATAAACGAACATGTAAGAGAGACTAAATTCATGTTAAATCAAGTTAGATTAATTTAATTAATCTCAATCATCACCAAATGAACACCGAGCTAATAAGTATTTGCAATTATATATAACAATTACGCAACCGATCCAACGTCGGAAATTAGAGCCAAATTAATTGCAACCCACTTAAGGAATCCGGTGAAACCAAAACAAGTGAATGCCGGCTCGGACTTATTCACGCACAAATGTTCATAACAAGTTAGAATTACCTGAAAAACACGCCGGAAAACACAAACAATACACGATTCAAACACTGATGTCACTAGCACCGAATATTAATCCACATTTAGTTTAATTCACGAGGGAATAAGATATACAGTCGTACGGATCGTCGTTTACCAGTCGAGTTTGTTTACGCGAACGAAATCGTTCAGAGGGAAGCGAGTGTCCTCCTCGCAACACAAATTTCAACTGAGCTGGCTATGAAAATTGTTCACACAGCAATCGAGTGAGGAAAATGTTTTCGTCACAGTTGCTCTATCACTGTACGTAAAAAGCGTTTACTTGCCATTGTTTTAGATTTTAATGCGATTATGATAAGTGTTGTTTTTTCTAATGATTGTTATTAAATTTTAGTTTAACCGGTTTTATAATGACTGGTCATAGGTGTATGTAATGAAGACGATTATTTTTTTTCATACTCTATTACATTTGTAAACTCTATGAAATGTAAATAAACAATTTTTTGATTGCTGTAGTGGGCACTTGGGTGCTGTTTCAAGCCTAACGGTAAGGAGAAGGAGGCAGGTTCGAATCCCACGTGATGGATGGGTATTTTTCTATTCTAAAAAAAAAAGCCTTAAATTGCATCAATGCTATAAACCAAAAAAAAAAATATTTAAAAATGCCAGTGCGAACATAATAACCGGGAAGGCTAAACAGTTTTTGACCCGGATATATGTTTAAACAGATGAAAACATTACGGTCATTGGTGAAATGAGAAAAAATGTTATTCATCATTCTGACTCATGTCATGAGGCTGTGATATACAGGGTGTAATCGTTAAGTGTGCACAGGCGATTATTCCGTAACTATTGCAGATATCAAAAAATATATGTGTTTTGTGTAAAATTTTTGGATATTTCCCGTTTCATTTTTAAAAAGTTATTGTTGTCATTTTACTCATTAGGTAAAGGGCTTTCGATATCAGTATAAAGTTTTTTGATATCTGCAATAGTTACGGAATAATCGCCTGTGCACACTTAACGATTACACCCTGTATTTTATAGAAGCCTACAAAAGGTTGCATCTATTATAAATCCTAAACAATTTCTTCTTAAATAGGTACCTGGTTCTATATTATATAATAATCATTTAAATTTGAACTCAGCAAGAAAGAGATGGTTTCCTTGCTTCAAGGAAAACAGGTCAATTAAAATATTTGCGTAACCCTTTCCTAAGTTTATTTTTTTAAGAAAAATTTATTTTCCTTCCTTTTATTCTACCACTTCTACAGGCTTAGGACAAATCAGCGGTCATTAACATGATCAGTCATCAAAAAATTCCCTCTACATCCTTATTTACAGGGTCATTAGTCATAATCCATAATTTTAAGATATCGTACGTTGTACATAATCAAGGTTTGTATTCGAGAATTGTCTATATTCTCACATGTATAACATAGCACATGGGGACGTCTTGAAAAGTTTAGAATTAGTATTTTCTTGTTTTATTTTAGCCGAGTATTTTCATTTAGAAACTTCAGGTATAAAATATATCGAATAAATGCTTTAAGTCTTTAATTTCTAAATATTTATAACTATTTATTTCACACGTTTCGTATATGAATTCGACTGCTATACATCACTAGTTGGTGAGCGCCGTATGATTAATCACTAAGAATAAATTATTAGAAAGTAATTATAATAAGTTTATTATAAGAATAGAATATAAGAAAGTAATTATAATAATTTAAAAGAACATTTTCTCTCTGCGGCTCACATTTTTATTCAAATAAAAAAGTGAGCCGCAGAGTGAAAATGTGTAATTTGCCTGTTTTCCGTAGCACAATCTTATTTTTGTTAGATAGTGTTTTGAATTCTTAGGTATAGTTAGGCTTATACACATAGAAATAACAAAACAACATGTCGTTTCAAATTTTCCAAATCAATGCAAAGCTTATGCATTGCTTTGATTTCTGTATAGGGTTTCCTTCATATACCCTTGCTGAAGTGTCAACTGACTACATATTGACTGCCTGAGGCTTCAATTCTAAAATTACACACGAACTGACCACGGCTCAGTAATCTGGTACAGTCGGGATTATAACACTGTATCATTTTTTATGGTTTGCTAAGACGTTGTTAGTTGGTTTCTTACAAAGTAGGGAGCTTTCAGCTTTAAAAGTATTTATTAAGTTTATTATTAAATTAAATTAAATTTATTTATTCTTCTCATCACAAATGAACAATCAACACATATATTGTTAATCTATATATCTTAACACTAACATTTGCGAGAGACTGGTGCCCGCTTTTTATTACTGTTAAATATAATATAATGCGGTTTGTGTATATACAATTTTATATTTTTTAATCGTAGTTAATTCGAGCCAAGATAGAGATAGCTCTATCTTGGTTTACAGTCGCGTTATACCTTATATGTAACATTTTGTTACAAGTTAACATTTTTTAAAATAATGACATATAATTTAAATGGTTAATTATATATTATAACCTACAAAATAATGCTTCAATTGTCAACTTTCATTCCGGTATAATGCGTGCAAAGTGGAAAGCAGAAGCTACAATTTCATCATATCATGACACTTTGTAGTTTGCTCTTAATGTATATTTTACTATTTTCGCCGTAACTGTACACAGAATCTCAGTAACGACCTAGTTGAAGCAAATGATGTGACATGGGACATACTAACTAGGCGTGATAAGTATTTCTATTAGCAGAGTCCAAAGGTCGACGACACAGACAAAAGGAGTATGCATTTTTCACGATATGTTTTATATCGAGTTTTTATTACGCGATGCAGTATATATCTACGATTCTAGGATCCTAGGGCTGTTTTGATCCAGAACTTGTGTTATCTATACTATTATTATACATCTAAAGAGTTTCTTTTTTTGGTTGACCGCACTAATATCAAAAAATTAAGGGATCCGATTTGAAAAAATGGTCAGTGTTCTTTTATCAAGGAAGCGAAGGACCAGTAGGAGCGGAGCAATGCTAGTAAAACCGCTGGGCACAGTTAGTTGTCTATATATTATCATTGAATAGGACTATAAAAGCAACAGCAGTTCATAATTGTGTGGGTTTGAAGGCTCGCCTTCTATTATAGAGGCAAATAACTACGATGGATTGACTACATGTGTATGGTGCTCCTTTGGGAGTACGGGCGTGAGGTATTATGTAATACACGTTTTAGGAGGTGTGTTTGTGCTCTCACGTAATCATGGGTCGAATTTATCACATAATTATACTTAAAATAATTACTTATTATGCTAAAAACGCACGGTTCTTTTTTCTTTTTAATGTGTAGGTATTATCTCTGTTAGCCCAAAAGGGCTACAGCCTAACCGGGCTTATGATGCTTGGTATAAGTATTACGTGGTGTAGGGTTTGAAAAGCATCAAATCGAAGCCTGTGAAATAAGTAAAAATCTAATATAATAAACAAAAAAACAAATTCAGAACCGTACAACTTCAATCAAAAAGTACGTGTGAAAAAGGTCAATAACAAAATATGAGTACATATAATTATACTCATGGCGTTCCGGTATGTACCGTACAAAAGGTATGTTTAAATTATTAATCATAGAGTGCGAAAGTGTCCCAAAGGCCGTGTAATGTTCACATTGTCACGAAGTGAGCACCTATGATGTTTGGTGTTTGAATTTTAATGTTCCTTTTAGTACTGAGGTTATATTGTTAGTTTTGTGACGTGACGTATAAAGCGCGTCACACACGGTGAAGATACTATAATATTTTATCTTAAGATACTGTAATATTTTATATTACAGTATCTTAAGGTATCCGGTATCAGCGTTCTGACCATCATTTTTCTTTTTGTCATTGCGTACTAAGATCCCTGTAGAACCGCCATCCTGTTACAAATGACCCACAAAATTTCGTGTGTGACGCGCTTAATAGTTGCATACAACAGGTGATAAGTTGTTGTGTCGTTATTATACTGCTATTATAATAACTAGAAAATTTAAATAATATTGAGAGGTTTAATATTACCTAGTTGTGTAATTGAGTATATTGCTTATAACAATTTCGTGAATGACTTCTAAAAAAGCTCAGTTTTATCATAACATCTTGTAAAGTATAAACTTAGGTAATTTAATTTTGCGCAATTTTTTCCCGCAACTTCGTTATTAGTTTGTGAAAAACTTGACAATATAACCGTATAAACGCAAAAGTAATTTATCTTTCGAGACGAACTAGGTCGCTAAAATTGATAATCGGGACTGCCTACTCATCCATAACCCAGTAAGTTTTAAGCTCTTTTATAGAAAAAAGTCATTTTGCGACAAGTTTTATGAATTTTTATGAGTATTTTATACAAAAGACATTTAAACAACCTCTATAACGCTCGTTGGTAAATTTGATTATTCTACAAAGTCAGCCTTTCACAATTTTCAGGCTCTTTTAATTAATGAGGGTTAACCCTCTTAATAATGTTAGTAAGTATGTTTTTTGTCATTTAATTGGATAAGGTTGAAGAAAATTATTTTCCACCTAAACTTTACTTTTCGAGTTTCTTTTATGTTAGGTACCTATTTATTTTCTCTCCTTTGCTAGCATTATTAAATTGCTGACAGAACACACGAAAATGCTCTCATATTTTTTCAAAAACCTCAATTAATTAACAAGTCGACGACCTTTTTGCTTTTGGAAAAAAACACCAATCGCTTTACTGTTTTTTGTAACTTATAAATTTCACGTAAATTTATTCACTCTCACCGAAAACTCGAATGGTTTTGTCAAAACAAATGATCCCGATTCCAATTTACTTTCCGCATTCAATCAAATTAGCGCTGTGATTAACTTCCATGAGCGCTTTCAATCGACAAATACCAATAGAGGGTTGGACCCCAAGAGGTGCGGAACCAAATTATCCCATTATACACAGGAATGAAGTTATCAACGCGCGAAAACACAGCGCTTCCTCGCTACACGGATCATTTTGTCACATTGTTTGACACATTGCGATTTCGAATGCATTTCTGTGTGACCAATCAGAATGTTGCAATCAAGCTTTGTGATGATTCGTTAACCAGCCGTATAATAGGGTGACTTTTGACCTCAATCTACAGATCAGAGAATAAATTTTATTAGTACCTGGTATAAGATTTAGATATCGGGTTACTTAAAGCTGAGTTTGATCCATTTTGCAAAGCATGCTCATCCCGCAAAGGTTTGTACCTATAATGTACTGAAGAATTTTGTCTTTTGGGTAAAAATTTTATTCAATATGCTGCAAATAATAAGTTCCAACAAAGTTCTACTTACTATATTATATAGTACCAATACGTTACTAAATTACCTACCAGAACCTTGACATTTAGAAGATTCATCCCTTACCCAATTCCAGGGATTAATATTATATTCAGAGCGTAATATCACATCCATAATTAAACGGTGAAGATATATTGGCAGCTGAAAATGGTTCACGTGTTTACTTATTAACACCTCTGGAAACTCATTACCCGCGACCCATATCTACGAACTTTGGGATTTGACTCGATTATTCTACGGTTAAATCTCTTTTGTACTAATAAAGGTTGTTTACGAACTCGCCGGAATATTAATGGGTTTAAGGAATCGTTATAAACAGTAAGATAAGGAAGAAATAAGTCTGATGATAAAAATATAAAATCCATAGATGATGTAGAAAAATCGTTGCTTGTTTGAACTTTTCAGTTTATAACATTCAGAAGGACAGAAGTAGATATTACATACTTTTTATATATAATTAATTATACTTATTTGTTCATGAATATAAGTAAAAATATTCCTCTACGTCACTATATAAATTTCGTTCCTGGGTATTCAGTATTTATAGAACTAGGGTAAATTTTAAACGAAGGTTACATATTACAGTAAGATTTAAAATTAAATTGAATCGATAATGTTTAAAGGGATATATTATGCGAAATAGACAACAACTCCACCTAGTTGCGGAGTGCGGACGTTGAAGGGGCCAACTTTCCGATAACTGACCCGCTACGGAATTCCGTATTCGGATACATACATTGTGGTGTAAGTCACGAGCTTGTGCGTTTTTTTCCTATATACAGGGTGTTATTGTTAAACAAGCACAGGCGATTCCGTACCTATTACAGATATCAAAAAACTTTATTATCTATAACCTAACGAGTAAAATATTGTTATTTTACTCAAACATTTATTTATTCAATTAGACTTCTTTTAGTAGCCCTTTCGAATCGTCATAACATATTTTTAACATTTACCACCGATTTGGAAAGCAGTATCTATGGAGAAGAATCGGCAAGAAACTCCATAGTTGCTCTCTTAAAATCATGAAAAAATGCTCTTTAACGTTTTTTTTTCTACATACAGGTGTTATCGTTAAGTAGGTATGCACAGGCGATTCCGTATCTATTACAGATATATAAAAAAAAACTTTATTATCTAATAGTCTAAAATATTTTGCATGTGTTAGGTCAGCGAAACTTTTTTTTTTTTAATATAAAACATACTTGCTGTTACAACGTGATTTGCAGACTGGCTGATGTTTATGGCGTACCTAATGTTCGTGACATTTTACATAATATTATGAAGAGTATAATATAAATATATAAAATGGATAATATTTTTTTTATTTAAATTTGAGCTTCCCAAAATATTATTACGATGTTCAGTTTATATTTTGTACCACACCCAATTTTAAAGGATGTTTGAAGCGCAAGTGTATTCAAACTACCTAGTACCATCACAGCTCACGACCCACTTTACAAGTTTAAACTCATGTAAAATGTTCCCGTATTGATTCTATAGGATTCTGAGTAAAAAGATTACGAAGATCTGTAATAATAATTTCGTAGCACGATTTTTGTCGCTACTAAAATCTGAAGAAATCTTATGGGTTAAATTTGTATACTATGGGTAAATTGGTCCAAGAAGTAAGTAAATAAAATTGTATTTATTCTGATAACAATATGATTGAACTGAACTGATTTTATAAATTATTCTCTTCACCCTAATACATCCGAAAGTTGTTAAAAACAACTCGATCTTCAAAAATGTATGTTATAATTGCCAGAAAATCTTCACAACAAATTCAGATTTCATAAACAGTGTTTTGAAAACTGTACATGTAATTATATATATGGGAGTATTACTTACGTAAAAAAGAAAGATAAATTTGATCGAAATAATGTATTTTACATATTTCAAAGTAAAATTAACTTCATTACAATTTCATAATTAACCTATGATTACAAAAATATACGTCCTTACAACAATTGTATTAAAATAGCACTTCACAAATTAAAATATTTAATATTCATACAAAATTATCAATAATATGTTATATTTATCTAATTAATATTTACAATTATAAATCAAACTATGAAGTGGAGAATAATTGTGCATAGAATTTTTAAGACCGTAATATTTTTTCTATAAAATAAGGCAATAATTGATTTGCTTAAATAACATTTTAATACACATTTTAGTGATAAACAAAATTCTAATTATATTTGTTAATTTAGTACATTTTATTTGAGCACCACATCTAAACAACACTATCAAAAGTCACGATTATCACATTCATTACACTAAACAAAAAAAAATACAATAATTATTATATTACATTAGGAATAAATTGCGACTTCGTAGATTCGAAAACATCAAACGAATTTGGACTGCAAATATATTGCAATATAATTCGTTTTTGAACTTTGTCAATACATCGATTTTTATCAACAAAGTATATCGTGATCATAAATATTATTGAAATTCGCATCCATAATATTTCTAGAAAAATATTTCAGCAATAAATTTTATTTACAATTATTTGAAAAGTTCCTTAATTGTGGTTTTGGCATTTACCATTGCTTGGTAACATTGGTTTGGTATACAAGTCACCTATTCTCTTAAAATCTAATGCTTTTAGGAAAATATTTTATGTTAAAATATAAGACAAAAACAGTAGAAAGAGTCAGAATGGTCAGAATTAAAATAAATAGGAATAAAATGTTAACTTTACAGGCATTTTTAATTATTTAAATTAGCGTCTTTTTATATAACGATGAAAATACAATTTATTTACACAAAAAGGATTGCAACATAGTATGAAAAATAGTAGCTTCGTGAAATTTGAAAGAGATAATATAATCTTTCACATAATTCTTGGCAAGGCCTGAATAGCGTAATGGCAAACGTCTCTTAACTATAATTATTAAAATGAGATAAAAAATTCCTAACTTATGCCAAATTCGATACATTACTTTGTAATGACAAGTTATTATACAAAATATGTATTATCCTTACGCTAGATACAACGCTATCGAATAAGAGTCAATAAGTATTGGATTATAAATATATCTACATTTGTAGTATTGATATAAAATATATTTTAAACATTTATATGTCACGTTCTAGTTGTAAAAGTATGTTCCGCAGCGTTGTATCA
>CAJQZM010033596.1:8962-44581 GCA_907164665.1 Colias nastes
AGCGTAATGATAATATAATAATATAGCCTAAGCCTTCTTCGATAAACGGGCTAGCTAACACCGAAATAATTTTTCAAATCGGAGCAGTAGTTCCTGAGATTAGCGCGTACAAACAAACAAACAAACTCTTCAGTTTAATATTTTTAGTATAGATTGCTACGAGGTGTGAATCCTTTTTGGAGGAAAATATGTACATATATGTTTTTAAGTTTTATCATACTCAGGATAGACTTTCATAACTATCGATGTACAGTTAAGGGCCGATTTTGCTATCCTTGGTTAAAATTTATCCGTCCAATAAAGTATATATACGGACAAGTAGAATACATTTTTGAAATGGTAGTTATACGTTATTCGATGAATAAGTTTTAACCAAGGATTGAAAAATCAGCCCTAAGTCGACTTTTACGTAAACAAAATTACCTATAAGTTAATAATATGGTCAGCATGCAACAATAAAAATAGCCTACTGCTATACTAGGCTATCTAAAGAAAATAATTTTGATTCTTTATAATTATTAAATGTAATTATAAGTTCATTATATCGCATTACTCTTTCGCATTTAAATAATGATGTAGTCATGAAGTACCTATGTAAAAACGTTATCATAGTAATATGAAAATGGAAGAATAGCTTTACAGAACTATCTATAATCTATCTAAAATATCATATATAAAAGTTTATCGTAAAGAACTATTCTAGTTCTGATTGAAACACTGGTCATAGATAATTAGAAACTATCAGAGCGACACAACTTGTGGCTGTGATGTTTTAATTATCCATTGTGTGGATTGTCGTTAGAAATGTATTATGTGTGTATCAGTTATTAAAAAAACAATAATTACAAGATAAAAGATATTCTTCACGTAATAGTAATAGAGCAAATATATTAAAATAACTATTCATTTTTGTATCAAATATATTGTTATTACAAAATCGTAATTGGTCCATTGAAAAGTTACATTTGGGGTTGCATTTTTTAGAGGACGCAATTTTATTTTTTTGATGTGTAGGGGTGGTCAGTGTGAAGCTATCACCAAGTTTGTGGGGTCGCCACCCTTGTCCCACGGCCGCCATCTTGAAAATAGCGGTTGATATGGTTTTTACGATATATCTCTTAAACTATTTATTTGATAAAAAAAATTGTTTACATTATTTGTTGCAAATTAAATACTCTACAACTTTGATCCTGCAACTTTTTGTCGTAGAACTATAAATAAAAAAGTTATAAGCGAAAATGTTCAGAAATTAGAGATATTTATATTTCTCAATAAAACTTTTTTTTATAATTTTACGTAGAAATGATATTTGACCATTTTTGTAGATTGTTTTTCGAGGAACAACTTTTATATACAACATTTTTTCATTAATTAAATAGCTAAGGTTTTACAGCGCTCCGAAGTGAGTACTAATTTTCAGTACTCTGAACTATACAGTATACTTATATTATGTGTGTACTAATAATAATTTGTCATCAGTAATGGTTTTTTTTTGTTATTATAATATTTTTAATAATTAATTTTGCAATATCACTAATAATTAATTATTGAATCTTTTCCCCACCACCCAGGAGGTAGAGTCTGGAAGCGCGACTTTTTTTTACGTCGAAAAGCAGGTCTGAAATGTTCTGCAGTGTGCTTCTATTGTTCTGGAGTATGAGAAAAGAGCCAATAGCCAATATATGTATAGTTAAGAGTACTGAAAAATAGTACTCACTTCAGAGCGCTGTAAAACCTTAGTTATTGACGTTATGAAAAAATGTTGTACATAAAAGTTGTTCCTCGAAAAACAATCTACAAAAATGGTCTGATATCATTTCTTCGTAAAATGATAAAAAAAAGTTTTATTGAAAAATATAAATGGCTCTAATTTCTGAACATTTTCGCTCTTAACTTTTTTATTTATAGTTCTACGACTAAAAGTTACTACACCAAAGTTGTAGAGTATTTAATTTGCAACAAATAATGTAAACAAATTTTTTTTATCAAATAAATAGTTTAAGAGATATATCGTAAAAACCATTTCAACCGCTATTTTCAAGATGGCGGCCGTGGGACAAGGGTGGCGACCCCACAAACTTGGTTTTAGCTTCACACTGACCCCCCCTACACATCAAAAAAACAAAATTGCGTCCTCTAAAAAATGCAAGGTTAGGGCTAAAAAATGTAACATTTCAATGGATCAAATGTAGAACTTCGAATCATTGAACTGTATAAAAGAATACGTCATGTGCAGAAACATAAATGTAGTCATTATAATGTATCAATGAACAAAATAATTATTTTTGTACATTATACAAAATGTTACCCAAAATATGTTATTTTCAGTACATATTCATATTTATTGATAAACTTTATTTTTATCGTGTACACAATTATTCATATAGCAATATAAGTTACATAATCACTCACGCAAAAGCTACGGCATAGTTCGAAACTTTCACAGTCATATTTATTAGGATCACGCTTAAAATTCGTCTCGAAGCCACACAAAAGATAAATTGTTCAAACTAAACTAGTTATTAACAAACCGAATACTATTTAAACTGTCAGTCAAATATATAATTTCTGACGCGTTTGGTTCTAATAATATGTTACGGTACATTGGTTTATCAAACGAACGTAGAGCTAGAGCGAGAGCTTTCTATCTTGATTCTTTAGTGTAAACGAAAACTCGTATTCAGTGTTGTCAGTATTAGAACATTGCATATAATCTTTTCAAACGCATTAAGAACAACTCAAGAATGCTAAAAGAATTTGACATAGTGGAGTTAGAATGATCATTCGCTCGTTTGATGTAAATGCACCGTCAGAGTGGGGAAAATTGTTTCAATCATATTTTCAGATTCGTAAATATATTTTCTAAAGGAACTTATATCGATATATTTCTATCTTGCAATAACGTAGGATTATTCAGAAGCCTACAAGCAAGAGAATGAAGATATTATAGTATATCTATGCGTATACAAGTATATGGGATAAGCATTAGGACAAAGACGCAAATTTTACAAAATTTCTTTCAATATCGATCAAGTAGTCAACACACGAAATTGTAATACGTATAATACCTATATATTTATTCAAATTCAAATTTATTTATTATTAAACATACATACATACAATTACAATTACAATTTATTACAATATACAATTAATATTCATGTAAAAGTATATAAATAAAAAGGCTACCAAAACAATTTATACAAGCCAATGTTTCCCTAGCTAGGTTACTGGGCAACCTGTGTTTAGGAGAAACAGCTTGCCTCTAAAATAAATTCACAAAAAGCCTCTTAGCAAGTACTTAATTATAAATTAAAATTGGTTACAATAGAGAGTAAGAGAAAAAAAAATATGTATAAATTTAAGGTGTGAGAATGCGGGTGTGCCGTATGAAACTGTATCGTATGAATGTATATATATTTGTGTGTGTATGTGTATGTGTGTGCGTGTGTGTGTGTAAGTGTGTGTGTGTGTGTGTGTGTGTGTGTGTGTGTGTGTGTGTGTGAAATATTATATTGTATCTAAGCAAGAGTCACGTTTACACTTAAGCCAGTATCTCAAGAAGTTGTTCTGTCTCGTCATAAGTTTTTCCTAATAGAAAGACGCGTACGGTTAATTTACATTTAGAATACGGTAAGGCATAGATGCTAAGACTATCATTAATTTTGTTATACAAATAGGGTCCGAGGAAGTAAAAGAACCTCTTGGTGAACCTGCTATATGGCTGAGGAACAGTGCAGATTTTGTTCTTTCGTCGAAACGAGGTTGTAACTAGAGGTGTTAATCGGTGTTGTGAAATAATAGTCTGTAAAATAAAATGTTGTCTAACGGTGAGAACCTTCCAATCTTTGTACAGGTCGGTTGTACAATACTGCATAGGTTTAAACGTGGAGACTTTCATAACTGCTCTTTGAGCCACCTCGAGGGGCTTCAGTATGGTTTTTGCGGCACCTCCCCAACATACAATACAGTATGTGACAACAGATTCGCACAAGGCATAGTAGACGGTACGTAGAACGGCAGTGTTAGTGACGTGTCTCAAATTTTTAAAAATATAAATAAGTTTTCTGACCCTAGTTGTTAGGAGACCAATATGAGTTTTATAATTTAAAAGTTTATCCAGAGTTATGCCCAAGTATCTAATATTATCTACAGAATTAATGGTTGGACAGTGACACAGAGCTGTTGTTGGCATGTGACAGGAGTGAGCTTTTACTGAAATTGGTGTTTGAGGTTGTGACTTTGAAGAAAGAGAAAAGGTTATTAGTTTTGTTTTAGAAGTATTCAATGTCAGGGTGTTAGTAATAAGCCACTCATGTATATAGTTAAAGCCATTTTGTGCGGTATTTTGAAGTTCAGACCACGAATTTGCGAAGAATGTTACAGCAGTGTCATCTGCAAAGGATACTATCTTAGCGTTAGGTATATAGGCATTACAAAGATCGTTAATGAAGACAAGAAATAAGGTGGGTCCAAGTATACTTCCTTGAGGTACACCAAAGTGAATAGGAAGCTCCTTACTTGTGTAAGCTCCTATTTTTACCATTTGTGTTCGAGTCGCTAGGTAGCTCCTAAAGTAGTCCAGTTGCGAGCCTCGGATACCTATTACTTCGAGTTTATTTAGAAGCGTGGAAGTTCGAATGGTATCGAAGGCCTTGGCGAGGTCGAGGAATATTGTAAGAACCTTGTTTTGTGAGTTCAACTTATTGACAATAAAAGTTGTTAGTTCCTGAACTGCATCGGTGGTGCTTTTATTTCTCCTAAAACCAAATTGTTGACATGAGATAAGTTTGAAATTTTCTAAGTAGTTTATTAGTCTATTATTTACCAAGCGCTCAAGAACCTTCGACAACGCAGTGAGGACTGCTATGGGGCGATAGTTACCAGGAGAAGCTTTTTCTCCTCCTTTGTATATCGGGTGTACGATAGCTTTTTGAAAAGAGCTGGGAAAAGTAGAAGTTTGGAAGCTCAGGTTGAAAATATAGGTTAGGACAGGGGCCAAAGTTGTCGAATATCGTTTAAGAACGGAAGGGGGAATACCATCCCATCCGGATGCTGCATTTGTTCTAAGAGAATGTATAATAGTCGTAATTTCGTTGGGATCGGTTTCAAGTAGAACAAAAGAGGCTACCGGACTCTTACACTGCGGCAGAGTTCGCCCCGTTGAAGAGTGGCTGTTGATTAAATTTTTAGCAAGGCTCTCACCTATTCCAACAAAGAATCTATTAAGGTCGTTACACGACTGAGACGGTGAGTTTGACAGAGACAGTAAATCACTTGTTCGGTGTACTGGTTTTGTAGTGTAAGTAATTCTTTTAATAGTATCCCAAAGAATTTTTAAATTATTTCCAGCTTTGTTAAGTTCCTTAGTATCGAATTGTCTTTTTACTCTTTTTAATATATTATTACAAAAATTTCTGTATCGTTTGTAGCTGATCATTAGGGTTTCGTTGTTGGGTGATTTTTTAAATTTTTTGTGAAGTGCATCCCTGTGTTTTATACACCTAAGTAGTCCTGGAGTGATCCAGGGTTTTAGGATTTTTTTCTTAGCAGATAATTTTTTGACAATCGTGCTTTCAGTAATAGCGTTTTGGATGAGTGACACGAGAGCATCAGTAGCAATATTAACATTCGAGATAGAGTATATAGGTGCTAGATCTATTTGTTCAATTATTTTGTCTAATTTATTAAAATCAATTTTAGATATAGTCGAGGTTTCATTGTTTTTTATTTTTTTACGATAGACGCAAAGCAGGCACAATAGGTACAATATAATATATAGGCATAGGTAATAGGTACCTATAATACATGAGTACAAAATACAATATTCATCAGACAATATTCCCACAGTATTACAATATTATTCCTTACACTTCTAACAATATTCGGGGTTATCCAATCCACCTGAGACTATAATATACAACTATCTACGCATATAATATGTTATGGACCAAATAATAAAAATGTTCTTTTTGCATAATGCACGAGCAATGGACATTGTGTATTAGTCGATGTAATAGTTAAATTAACGTTAATTTCTACGTTATTTTAAAACGTTAAATTAAATTAAATTTTATTTGAATTGTTCGGATATATTTTAGCAGAGAAAATTCCTATTGTTGATGTAATATTGCAATTCTAATCGACTAGTGTGTTTAATATGCAAATAATATTAGTATACGCTATGTATGAGATAACGTTAGAATAGATTTATGGAAACATGATCTCCTCTTTAGGTATATACGTTGAAATAAATCTTAATATAATATGAATGGTGACTGACTGTTTGACTGATCTATCAACACACAGCCCAAACTACTGGACTAATCGGGATGAAATTTGGCATACAGATAGCTACTATGAAATAATGTTGATCAATACTACACCCAAGGGGACGAAATAAGAGATAAAAGTTTGTACCATGAAAATCTATTCTGACAATGGAGGGTAAAGCGGGCAACATATACTTTTAAGACAATGCCATTACGAAAGATACTAGTGCTAGCACTAACTGTGTTAAAAACCATAATATGGGTAAAATATATATCAAAGAGCATAATATAGTAGGATAATAATATTATCTGTGATAGAGCGTAAACATTAGTACAGTCAAAAGTGCACTCTGTAGGTATTTAGGATATTTTTTGAACAGGAATCAACAATGGACCAATAAATATTATAATAAAGACATTATTTTAAGGTTGAACCCTATTTATGATGCATTAAACTATTTTAACCTTTTATTAAAGGTTATTCACTTCGATCGTTCAAATTACAGGTATACTCATGTATAAGTTACTTCGTAGAAGCATCTTCGGATAATCTTATTATTTGTGTTTATTAAGTTTTGTTGGAAATTGATATTAAGTTTCGCAGAATTCTAAGTAGCTATAGTAGACATATTTATGGGTATAGTGTTCATGTTTATATTATATCTTGATGAGAACTCAATTGATTTGTAAATTGTGTGAAAATTGTCCTGAAATAAAACCTGCTTAAGCTTTAGGAATAGTGGTCAATCAGTCAGTTTTATTAAAATCTGAGTTACTTTTTATGGTTAAGATTTAAACTCAAGAGGTTAGATATATATGCGTTTTACCAATTAATAAAAGGAATAAATATGTTATAGTAAGATAGTAATAAAAATACTAACGATAAAGAGATAAACAATAGATTCAATGTAAATAAAATACAGTTTTGAGAAAATTCTACAAATAATATAGGTAAACTAGAATTCTATCCATATAGCTTAGACAAAAGCAATACTCAAACATAAAAAAGATACACCTAATCCGCTCTTATGACGTGAAACTCGGAAATGAGAGCAATTTAATCTCATACATCCGAGCTATAAAACTTTTGGTATCAAAAAGTTTTGTATTCGCCCGCCTTGCCGTAAACTGTATATTTTTTTGTTATTCATATTGGATTATACTCGGATAAAGATTAAATCATCTGACCAGAGGCGGCTCGTGACAAAATTGTATGGGTGTTCACTTGAAATAAAACAACGAAAATACAATAGCGTTAGCAGGATAATTTATTACAAAAAAAATTAGCAAAAATTATAAAGTATGTATTTTAAAACGAATTTGCATTCGCGAGCGTATTCATAGTGTTTTTTTATAATATAGGAGTGGCAACGTCGCGCGCAATTGATGCTGTCATGCGATGTACAACGTCGCTTGAGAGCGGCGCTCCGAAAATGGCTATTTTTCCATAGTAACTGTGGCGAAATTTCTCTTTCACTCTTATTGGATTTCGTATGTAGGCAATGTACGGAATGTTGTTTCATAGGAGCGCAATCGAGAGCGCTCCGTAAGCTCCGTTTCGCGCGTTAGTTATGAAATGAACAAGAGTGTATGTAATGATGTATTTTATTTGTAATGTGTAAAGTAACTTATTTTATTGATATTAGTATTGGAGTTTTTTTACGATAGATTTTAAATAATGAGCAGGCATAACTTTATTATAATTATTTATGGGAGTTCACTGCACCAGCGCTCCTAAGGACGAGCCGCCTCTGCATCTGACTGGAAATACAACAATATATATCATTTATAATCTAAATTACGTAATCAACCCATGTAAACCGCCACTCATCAACTTCAGCCCGTCGCTTCTCTTGAGTCGTCGGTATCCGAAATTTTTATTACTAGCGGTCCGCCCCGGCTTCGCCCGTGGTACATATTTACGTTTTCTCTACATAAGAACCAGCCTTGTACTGTACAGGAATATAAAAAAAAAGAATTATCTAAATCGGTCCACCCGTTCACGCGTGATATCGTGACCAAGGAAAACGGGTTTCATTTTTATTTAAATAGATATGGCAATCTAATTAAAAAAATTAGTATTATTATGAAAAATCCCAATTAACAATGCTTTATCATGAAAACTATTCTATCATAAACAACTTTTCAAATACAACCTAATTTTGAACATTTAATTCTGTTTTATACATGAAAACACTAATTTAAAACGATATTTATTTTTTGTTGCCTTAACTTAAGAACTCGAGAATCTCACTTTATCCCCGTTCAAATTTGTCTCGGAAACTTTAAATGAATTGTTTGACGACGCTTTATAAAGAAATCAATTTGAATAAAATTTTAATTTCAACATCGAAAGTTCGAGACTTAGATACAAATGTATAATAATTATAGATTCAATAAACATAAACAACACTGATTGAAGACGATCTCGGTTGTCTATGATTGCTTCAGATTTTTAACACGCTCTTATTAGCTTCGACTGTATGTTTATGTAGGTAACTGACTCCTTTAGACTCGAATTGGACCCACTTTAAACCGACTTTCATTCAAATTTATACACTTATCAAGGATCGGTGACAATACAATAATTTCATGAATATAAGCATGTTCTTTTTAACTATTAATCATTAAAATAATACTTTTATAAAAATCAAAAATTAATTACAATTAATTGTCATTATATTATCCATCAAAGGGTAGTATAATTAATCATTTCAATAGTTCAGACCTTTGTCAGTGACAATAATTTATTACGAATCGTTGAAGTTGTTAAATAATATTTTACGCGTCAAATAGAGAATTAATATTAGAGAATATTAGTATAAACCATGCTTTTAAATGTGAAATGTATTGCATTGGTTATCAATAGTACTATTATAAAGTTGAAGAGTTTGTTTGTTTGCTTGAACGCGATAATTTCTGGATCCACGGGTCCGATTTGAAAAATTATTTTACTGTTAGATAGTCCATTTATCGAGGAAGGCAATAAGCAATATACAGGTTGTCCCGCTATCGGTATACTAAGCGCGAAGGAACTTGTAGTTTTGCATACACTGATCACGTAAAAAACACTTAAACAAAAAAATTACGTCAAAAATTGTTTGCTAAATTTTTCCTTAGAATCCATGTTTTCTTCTCTAGCTTCACGCAGCCGGCATATACCGCTTCGATAATGTGAGCATTTTGTCTATGAAAACATAATCTTAAACGGTAGCACACGTGCGGGTGGCAAACTTGGGCTGGTTGCTTTTTAGGGGTACACACATAGAGTTTAAAAATTCATCTATTTGAAAAAAAATGCGTCTGGAATTTTATAAGTATTTTTTAAGTACCTACTCAGCGTATGCAAAACTATAACCTCCTTTAGTATACCGACGGTGGGACATTCTGTATAATCACGCTAAGACCAATCGTAGCGGAGCAATGCGGGTAAAACCGCGAGGCAAGCAGCTAGTAATATTATACAATGTAGGTTTTAAATTAATATTCTTCTAGCTATAAAAAGGATGGAGTGAGGATTTAATTTACCTATTTACGATATTTACGATACAATATATTAATATACAATGAAGGAAAAATAGTCCAAGGTTATGGAAAATAATTCATATTATGGAAAACATAATATCATATTATGCTTAAAGGACATATTGTATGGTTATTTTTATCTTGAATGTGTGCGGTAAATAGTCGTATTCATACAAGTAGCTTTTAATAAAATTTCAAGGATTTGCATGTAGGTACGCTTATCTAGATGGTTCCAATATTATACTGATAAAAACCACATTATGTATACGTAAACAACCTTATTTTATTTGATTTATAGATGTTTGATTGTTAATTTTTTTAATTTCCTATTCTGTCGATATATTATTTTATTTTTTTGTAAATACTAAAAAATATTGAAGTATCCTATTTGCTCTACAATGCAGAATTTTAATGGTCTGTATGTTATATTTTGAATAATTAAAAGAATTATAATCTTTAATGTTCAGTTTGATATTATTGTATATGGTTTAACAATGTTTAACTAAGTTTTTGGGCATGGTACAGTCTGGTACAAAGAATATCGCATGAGAATCGTGCCGTAGACTCGATTGAATATGTTAATTTAGAATTTTCTAACTTTTATGTAGAAAATGTTTATTAGCCGCAATTTATTGACCCATTAATTTCTTTAGTAGTTAAAGTTACGCAAAATCGTGTTTAGAAGAAATGTTCGTATGAGTTCGTTAAACTCCTTCCTTTTTCATAATTTAAATAATTTCTTGCGAGCTTTTTTCAAACTGCATTATCTCTTTGAAATCTTTCGCATAGGCTCTATTTATTTAGAATTACTAAATACTTTTCATGTAAAGCGTTTTTCCTCATTTGCTAAAACATACTAACGCTACATACTAATTGTGTCTTGAGTTGACTCTTCTGGCGGGAAATGATCCGCGACTATTCTCCTGTTATATCGTTCTGAGGCCAGAATATTACGCATATTTACATAATGGTATTACAGTCGAAATGAGAAGCCATCTTGTTAAGTCGATGCAAATGGTATAATACGATAGCACAGAATACATAATAGTAGCTAAACGCTACAGAACGGACACTCTCCGCCTCCCGCCAAAATTAAACACTTACCTCACCCCGCACGATCAGTCTAAAAATGGTCCACATTTTTCTACAGGGACGATACGCAACGAAGATTGACAACATTAATCAAATTGACTTAAAGTAATTTTATTATTTTGGATTTGTGATTATCGTTTTTCGTAGAAAATGGTTAGATATTGTGCTGTTTACGGATGTATTTCATCAGAAAAACGCGAATTTTTTTTTACGCTAGTCAAAAATGTGCCAACCATAAAGCGTTAACACACACATTTGCAGTCTCTACAGTGTGACTGTCAAAACGATAATTTTGTATGGAGTGTCCGGGGTGTGACGATAGTTCAAAATAGCTTTTTGAACATGATAACGGTTTTTTTATTGTTCTTTGTGATTTTTCGCGAATCAATGAGGGTAGAATGGAATATTCATGGACGTTTAATGAATCGAGCACGATTTTTATGTTTCAATTACTAGATATATTGTATTGGATTTGTTCGCAAATGTTTCATGATTAAGTCGTAGGATGTAAATCTTACAAGAAAATAATTATATTTTTATATTCCTGTACTGAAAAGTCTGTTGTTCAAACAAATATTGTGTAAGAAATAAAAGATTTTTTAAATAAAGAATAATTAGATTTCATGTATCCTCTACTAGGGTTTCATAACTTCTAAATTAGCCATTATATTAGTCAAATATTGTAACACCTAAAATTAAAGTTGTAAAATAGACGTGCATTGCTGCGCCAAGCAATTACCGTTTACATGGATTGCTAATTGCAGCCGCAGTGGAAAGTTATAATTAGTTTTGATCGGAAACTAATCGAAACTTCAGTCCAGGCCGACGGGCGATGTGTAAACTTCGGATCCTTCTGAGCCCTTGGTCTTACGTAATTCTATTATTATCATTGAAAAACTTTTTTATTATTTTTTTAGTGATCGGAGGAGTAGTTCAGCGATTACGAGCAACTTATTTATTTTATTTTTATTTTATTTTTACATACATAGATTCCTTACAGCTATTTGTATTACAATATTTATAATTAACTTTAACAAAACAATACGCCAATAAAAAGGAATACCAATAATAAGACAATTAATGTGACAGTAGTTTTACATTAATTATAACAACGATAAAGTGGAAAAAATAAATCTTTTTTTTTCTTTTGACTTCAATAAAAGAGGAAGGTTGGTGATTAAAAAATCTGCCTATTACTCTTATCATACTATGCATGCTTGTGCTAAATGGTCATACAGTTTGTCAACGACGGTCAATAAGCCGAGTCGATTATGACCTAATCTTAATACGATACTCTACAATAGGCACTCACTTAAACTGATAATGAAATTATATTATATTTATTAAATTTATTTCTATTTAAAAGGAATTAATAGAAATAAACTGTTATTCCAAAACGTCTCTAATACATCGAGTCGAAGGGTCGCCGGGTACGTGAATAACTGCCTCTAGGGCAGTTCTTTGATGCAACGTAATGAAAACTATTGCATTGAATGTTATTTCACTATTAACATAACAAAAAACTTACCTTATATTAGCAGCTTCATTAACATAATTCCCCCACCCCATCAAGGGTGGTGTAGTAAGTGCCAAAGAGTACGCCCAAATGAAGACCACGGAGAGAGCCGCTCCCTTGGAACTGAGGTGCCTGGACCGGAGCGGCCTGGTCACCATGAGGTAGCGCTCGAAGGATATCACCGTTAAAGTGGTTATGGAAGTTATACCTGGAAAGGAGATATTATATAGTTTCAAACTCGAACATTTTTTCATTCAAATAGGAGAAGCGTTTTTAAATTATATAAATACTTAATATTAACTTATCGATTCGGAAAGTTTCTACATGGAAAACTGTATTGCTCTATTTGGTAATTTTGTTGGTAGTTGTTTACGTTTTATGTTACTTATTTTAAGTTTTCCTGGAACGACATTTGTCATATTAAGTGCATTAAGAGGAGGCTCCCTTTCTCATTTCTGGCACTGAGAGACCGGTTACGGTACTAGACGCTAAAACAGCCGTAATAAAGTTGAATATCGCGTGCGCTCTTTGATCGCGTTCGAGCTCGAAAAGTAAGTCTCAATTCTTATTTCGTTTATAACTAAAGTAATAATTGATCTAGAGAAAAAATATCTTGGGATTCAATAGTAAACTCTATTTTCTTACTGTTAACATTTATTTTAGACATAAAGTCCAAGTAAATCTTAAAAAAAATGTAATAATCCTTAAAAAAGGCATCATTTTTGAATAAAAAATGAATCGAGCGAAAATGTTACAATTATGTTTCTGTCTTGTACATCGAAAGAAAAAGACCCAATAAATCATATACTAAATTTCCATTTTGATTGTATGTGTGACTGTTTCAGAATATTAATGCAAATTCACATAAAATTTAGGGAGCTTGCCCTTAAGTAATTAATGACTCTAAGGTTTCAACGAATTTTTTTATGAAATGTAAGGTTGGAAAATGTGAGACACAAAACGTTTTATATTATTTTGTAATATAGGTATTATGGTAAATTAGATTAAGTATAACATAACAATCCTGTCTATTTTTCGAGTTTATGTATTTGCCAAAGTAAACTGTAGTCAGAAAATAAATAAGGCACAAATTTGCTGGTTATTATTAAAAAATTTGGACAATTTTGGCGATTAAGTTAAATTTGTCTTAATAAGGTTTTCAAAGAAATAATAATTGGAAAAGTTTAGTTAGAAGTTTGTTCAAAAGGACCACAACCCGGTCGTTATATGACACAAATAAAATAGCTCGAGTCAGCTAGATTCTGTTCTACGTTAGCAAAAATATTGTTTTGGCAAAGAGACGGCTTGTAAAAATAAATAAAACTACCTGATATGTTAGTTCAGTAAAGATTTCTAATCACTGCTAAGATTGTCATTAATCTATACTTAATATTATACAGCTGAAGAGTTTGTTTGAACGCGCAAATCTCAGGAACTACTGGTCCGATTTGAAAAATTCTTTCGGTGTTAGATAGCCCATTTATCGAGGAAGGCTATAGGCTATATATCATCACGCTAAGACGAACAGGAGCGGAGCACTGCTGGTAAAACCGCGGGGCACAGCTAGTTTCACTATATTTCACTGCGATTATTCGGTCATAAAGTCACGAACCTTTTGGGTAAACTAAATCTATCTCTGATTACCTTTATTACCCGGTAATAACTCTTGTTAAAGAGCGATTTAAGCGCTTTTTGCTATAATCACCGCGACGAATTCTTATAAAGTCATCAGTTTGTGAGGATAGATGTATATATATTTGTTACTCTTTCGGATTTTGATAATACTTGGCAGTAATGTAGCTTATGTATCAGAATAACCAACTAGCTATAGAAACACTATTTTTCTCAAGGGTGAAACCGCGCGGCACGACTAGTACAATACATTATCATTGCAGAAGGAAACTTTAGAATTTGAAGATATAGGTAGATACTTTTCAATACAATAAGTATTCAAACTCCAACAACATTCATTTATTCAATTAGACATCTTCTAGAAGCACTTTCGAATACATTTACCATCGATTCTAGATTATTCTAGATTAACATTGTTTTCATTTACAAGTCGGATTAGTTCCATGAGGTCTCGCCATCTTTTTATTTAAAGAACAAATGACAAACGACTCAGAATAATTCAGAAAAAGACAGCGTCTGTAAATTAAATAAATGGTAATGTAAGATGTGATAGCTGTTAGACGTCCGCCATTAAAATATTCTCTTTCTTATGTTTTTCGTATTTACGTGGTAATGTATTTAATACTTGTTTTGTTTATGTATATCTAATACTAGATTTTATTTATGTAATGTTCTATAACATACATGGATTGGAATAAATTCTGCCAGAATCAAAAAGGCGTGATGAAGGTAAGAATTTACACCATCTTTAAGTATAATTTCACAGTTAGATAAATATAGAGGTAGGTATATTATATTCTTATTAATATATATACAAAATAAAAGTCAACCTCAATTGAACCATCTTTCAATTTCCTCGACATTTTTATTTACTCATTTTATAGATACTACTACTATAATTGGGCTAGCCTTACCCCAGATCACTTGGGGTCGGCTTCATTTTATAGATACTAAATAAAATTAATCGTCTCGTAACCTTTCCCAATATTGTAATTTATGGCAATAATATTGACATATCGTCCCTTTAGTGGGCAGATAAGAAGATTATTGAAATTCCTAAAGAGAACGAAAGTATTACAATACTAGCTGTGCCCCGCAGTTTTGCCCGCATTGCTCCGTTCCTATTGGTCTTAGCGTGATGGTATATAGCCTTCCTCGATAACTGGGATAACTAACACTTTGTTCTTGAGATTAGCGTGTTCAAACAAACAAACAATCTTTTCAGCTTTATAATAGGTACTAAATAATATGATAAAATTTCATTACGCGGTCCTTTTCGATCACTTTTAATCTGTTTACGAGTCGGCTTTTCAGCTGATTCATAAGATTTATCCGAGAATGGTAAACTGACTTAATTGTGAACATTAATTAAATTTAATTGTTTTAATATGAAGTTATATTATTATTTAGTATTTGTCATACAAAGATACATACTGTTTTTTTTATGGATTTCTATTTGCATAAAAGTATTTAAATTGAGCGACTAATAGTGATTTAAAAAACATACTTATATCATTCTTATCATCAGCTTTCAAACATAAAAAATTGAGTTAAAACATTCATGCATAATAACAATTCCAAGCAGATGTATACTTTAATGGTATATTAATAAAAATATTATTCTGAAACATAATTTTCTCTTTCCGTATAAAGTTAACAGGATCGTGTGTTCCTCTTAATTAAAGATATGCAATTACTAACTGCATACGAGTTTTCAGTGTGACTTTGTTTAGTTTTGCTTTAGATATCATTTTCGTTGTGCAATACAAACTTTAGTGCTAATTAATATTTGCAGTTTTGTATGAAGTTTCTATTGTTTTTAAATAATGATCATGCGTTGTTAAAATGTGTTTCAATTTGGTTTCAATCGATGGTATTTAGAAATAATTTAAAATGCGGTAAACTAAATCATGTAAAGTCTATCTGTCTGTTTGTTACACTTTCATTGGTAAACTACGCACCGATTTTGACGAAATTTGAAATGAAAACAGTTGATACTCCAGTTCATTTTACTATATTTCTAATAATTTATTTATTTATTTAGCACTTTATTGTGCAAGAAACAAAATATACATAAAGGTTACAAAAATAAGATTAAAGAAAGCACAAAGGGCGGCCTTATCACTATGCAGTGATCTCTGCCAGGCAACCACGGGGAGAAAGGCAAGAAGCGCAAAAAGTTGTAAGACAAAATAAAAACATATTTTTAGAATAGGGTAGAAATAATAAGAGAATACAATAAAATATATACACATGATAAACAGTACATGATATAAATACGTAAAAATGAACAAAAATAAAAAAAATAATATTAAATAAATATATGAAATACAAATATATCATAAGATACACATACATACATACACATATGCATACTACATAGTAGTAACTATATAAATATATATAATATATATAAATAAATATATATGACTAAATAGAAGTATACTACATAAACTAATCCGAATTATAGGCAGTTAAGAGGAATAATAATTGTAGGTTCACGCTATTATTTCTTAATATTTACGCCACTTTCCAACATAATGTATAAGGCAAATAGCTAATTTTCTTATTATTAAATTGAGAGTTAAATCGCCCACGCCACGTCTACATAATCTACTCTCTACTCGTCGTGTAGATTCTACATACCTAATTAATATGATTTTCTTACCCAAAAGTGCCATAAAGAATCCATACAGCACACACATAGTACGGCCGAAGATCCACCGGTGAAAGAGAGCTGATATCAGGGTTAACGGGTTTCCCAGGACAGATACGGAGAAGTCGGAACACACCAGGTTGAACAGTATGATATTTAGGGGTGTCCACAGCTAGAAATAGAGAGATAATGTTAGTAATTTTGTACAGTTAACATTTTTAGTGGTACTCCACAGCTGAAAATAAATGAACATTGTTAGTGATTGTGTTTTGTACGACCCTATTAAATATGATCAATTTTCCGTATGGACATGAAAAAATAATGGGAATAATTGATATCTAAGCTAATTTACAAGGATTTGGTTGATTTTTTGCACACGTGTCAGAAGTGAAACTTCTTTGGCAAGATTCAAAGATGCCAAAATCGTCGCCCCACGCCGTGACGTGACGGTATTGCCATGACGCGACATTGAAATAGTACTCTCAACGCGCCTTTATTATGAAGTATAGATATGATCCAAATTCATCTCGTGATTTTTTCGCGAAAGAGTAACAACCATACCTCAAAAGCCTACGCATTTATAATATTAGTAGGATTAGAAAGTTACACTTTTTGTAAAGTAGGCTGTAAAAAGTTTTATCCACACAAATAAACTGCTATTATAATTCAAACAAAAGAAATTTCCGAACGTGTTGTTTGATGTTTCACACTTAGCTCAAACTTTGCAGTGAAGAAAGGATTCCTAGTAGGCCTAAATGCCCTATTTGTGTCTCTTTTGAAGGTTTTTCTTCAATTTCTTTACAGTGAAAATAAAATCTATTTCCCAAAATAATTTTCTGTTAAGCTTTTAGGCACTAGGTGTTACATAAACACTGGGAATGTTTAACCTTGTCTAAAATTGTTTACTTTGATAGATTTAACATTGGATAAATAAAAACACCGTCTATGACATGGTACGTTTTATTTTGTAGGTCATCACTACATAATAATATGTATGCCAAATTGTACATTTATTTTAAGTAACTATTATTTCTGTAAATGTTATTTTTGTGTGCATTGTACGATAAAGTATTTTTTTTCCAATTCTATGTATGAGTTGAAAGTTTAATACTGCGCAACGGAATTTGATGCATTTTTTTAATACAGCTATTCTCAAGGAAGGTTTAAAAGTACATGAAGAAGCT
This sequence comes from Colias nastes, assembly GCA_907164665.1. Lineage (NCBI taxonomy): Eukaryota > Metazoa > Arthropoda > Insecta > Lepidoptera > Pieridae > Colias > Colias nastes. Next base: position 26,840 of record CAJQZM010033596.1, read on the forward strand.
GCGGGTGGAAAGCTGGTTATTGATAAAAACTTCTGAACTACGCTGTATGATTTCTACATCTATATATATATATTTCATTTTTATATATATCTATAATATAAAAATGAATCCCAAAATGTGTTGGTAAGCGCATAACTTGAGAACGGCTGAACCGATTTCGTTAATTCTTTTTTTATTATATTCCTTGAAGTACGAGGATGGTTCTTACGTAGAGAAAACGTAAATATGTACCACGGGCGAAGCCAGGGCGGACTGCTAGTTATATATAAAAATGAAACCCGTTTTCCTTTGTCACGGCATCACGCGTGAAAGGGTGGACCGATTTCTATAATTCTTTTTTTATTATATTCCTTGAAGTACGAGGATGGTTCTAATGTAGAGAAAATGTAAATATATACCACGGGCGAAGCCGAGGCGGACCGCTAGTCATTATATATAGCCCTAAGATGTAGGTAATTTCGTAATAATGTTTCTCATAATCATTACATAGTATAAAACAAAGTCGCTTTCTCTGTCTCTATGTATGCTTAAATCTTTAAAATTACGCAACGGATTTTGATGCGGTTTTTTAAATAGATAGAGTGATTCAAGAGGAAGGTTTTAGTATATCATTTATTAGGTTTTATACAAAGCGGGCGAAGCCGCGGGCGGTAAGCTAGTATTATATAGATACTGTATTACAGAGAAATAATTATCAATTGAGCGAATAATGGATGAGAAGTGAGATCTTTGCATTGATTGCACTCGTTGTTTTAATTTGATCGAATCGAGTGAATTTATTATTAAACGAGACATTCTAACAAATTATCTATCAGCTTGATAAATTCAACGCAAATTACATTTTACAAGCTAGTGTTTATTTCTAGTCCCAACTCTGTTATTATTTAAGTATTGTTTTAGACAACAGTATTTGCATTTTTACGAATTCAAAATTATATCATAAACTGTAATTTGTGGAATTAAATTAATATTTAGAGATGCTTTTCTTAGGCTCGTCTTGTTATTGTTTGTTACTTTGATGAAACCACTTCAAAGTTTCGTAATAAGATAATGGAGTGTGTATGTATGTTTACGTGTTATATATTTACAATTGTAAATTACACGATTTCCCAGAAATAATCGATTTAGAACGTGCGTCTGTGTGTTTGCATGTTTAGATCTTTAAAATCACGTAACGGATTTTGATAGGATAAAGCGTTTCTGAAGGAAGATAAATAATGTCTACAAAGCGGGCGAAGCCGCGCGCAGGAAGCTAGTCTAGCAAAATGTAATTCAGAGAATTCGTATAAAGGGTAACTTCTGGTTTTCACGGAATAAACATGGCGTTAATTTTAACGCCGTGGACCATTAAAATGTAATACACTCGGTCTTTGGTGCGGTAATTTTGAGATCCTAGGAAATATTAAAACGATAATTCAAGTGAAACGATGTAGGTAGTTGGTTTTATTTGCTTATATGTATGAACAGTTAAAAACATAAAATAAAAATAATGATTATAATAAGTAAACTAGTAAACTCTGTTTTTTTTTTCTAATATATTGACGTTTAGAGTCTCTATATTTAATTTGGTCATAAGACTTAGCCAATCTACCGAACCGAATACAAAACAATTAAAAAAAAATTAGAACACCTATCTACCTGAAAATAATATAAATTTATAAGTTTTGAAACAAGCTTTAGACATAAGTAATCTAGCCTTGTCCTAAAGTTAAACTGAATTCCGAGCTTAGATACAATATATATATATATATATATATATATATATATATATATATATATCAGAAGGACAAACAATTCTAAACAATTCTTGTGGAAGTATTAACAATTCTAAACTAAGTTACCTTAATGCAACGATTCCCACTAAGTTGCAGATATAATATAAATTGAAATTTAGAAATCCTAAAAATCATATTTATGCGTATTATATATAATGAAAAATCTGCTTTTCCTAGTCTATCTACGAGTTCATAAAGTTGTGATAATAAGATGTAATTCTTTCCAGAATTAGCAAATACGATGTATGTTATTTCTATCTACTTTTAAGCAAAATATAATAACCTAACAAATATAATAACCAACAAACCTACAAATTGTTAATAGTAAATTTCAAATATTTTGATTTGTTTCTCACAAAGTATAAAACAACTTCTAAGTGATTAGCGCACTCGTAATTAATTGATAGAAGTTCTGATAACGTTGAAAAGATCAAAGAGTTTGAGTTCCTTTAAATAAATAATATCTGTGAACAAAATAGAGTTTTTATAAAATGTTTGCTTCTTTTGAATATAAATTTAAGTTTCTCGTAAATTTATTCGAATTCAATGTTCCTGAAAATATCGAATACGCATTCAACTAATCTGCATTTTGATACAAAAATACAGATAAAATATACATAAATGTCAGAAAAATAATAATTAACACTAAACGATTTGGAATCCAATTTATTTTAGTTAACCACGTTAATTTGTTTTTTATTTCATGCGTGTATTATTCTAAATTCAATGGACCAATAACGTTATTCGGTTCAAGTATTCGACCTATAGCAGCGTAGTAGGTCAACTCATTACGTGATTGGTCGTTTTAAATAACGTATTTTATTTAATAATTCAGGTCTACTAGACTAGACACCTGGGCTCTGGGTAAATCATTTGAATTATTTAATTGCTCACCCGTGTGGGATGAAACTATATGTATGTGTACGATATTATGTATTAAAAAGGCTATAAAACTATTTTATTGTTGCACAAAGAAATAATTATAAAAAAATGGTATAAAGGTGTTATTTTATTGTTGCATGAAAATTTGATTATGTCGGGTTATTACTACAAAGGAATATATGATAAATTTTATAATTACTAAATACAATGATAACTAAAATCATCATGACAATTGCTATTTCAACAAAACAAAACCGATAACATCACCACAAAGATTCTAACTTGGTTTTAAAATAAAAATTCAAATGATTGCTGTTTTTGAGATGACCTATTAAAAAAAATACAACATTCCTCGTTTTATTTGGAGGTTAAAAAAATAAGTTTCGGAAGGAATTTCAAGTAGCTTCATCTTGTACGTTAGTTAACTCAAGATTCGCCTCACGTAATTAAAATCATTGTTAAGTTTGTTTATTACGTCAAAACATCTAGGTAATCAAAACACAAATATTGATTCATAGTGTACCAAGCTTGCTCCGCTTTGTGATTCCAGGTGTCCTGATTGCATAGCATTGACCTTACAATGTTTCGTAGTAACAACATCTAACTATATTGGATCTTGCTTTGTAAGGAATTGTTTTGTCATCGCTTATGGAAGATAAGATAAGGGTAAATTGAAATGCGAAAGGAAAATATCCAATGGAAATGTTAGCATAATATTCTCAATACTGGGAAGTCCTGGTTTTAGGGATATTTTATTTTCCCGTTATGAAAATCCACAAGGGAATATGGAACTTCACCTAATGTAAATAAAAAAAACGTAAGGAAGAAACATGGTCAGCACAATTTACTAAAAGTCCATCTTGTAAAACTACAGGTAAATAATTTAAGTTATCATTTATGTGAAACACTAATTTTCAACTAGATATCAAGACTACTTTTAGTATAGGTAAAATTCTCAAAAATTATAGTAAGCTTTTCATTTATCACTACATAGTATAAAACAAAGTCACTTTCTCTGTCCCTATGTCCCTATGTATATTTTTTAAATATATACGTGATTCAAGAGGAAGGTTTTAGTATATAATTTATTAGGTTTAAGTCAACGCGGGCGAAGCCGCGGGCGGAAAGCTAGTTCTATATAAAGAGACATTGTCGAAATGTCATTAAACTATAACAGTGTCCATTGTGAAATTATGTAGTGTAAATAGTATGAGGTAATAGCTACTTTTGTAAAATGAAACAGAAAAACGACAAAAATCACAAGTAAAGAACAATACTTAATCAAAGAAAGAAAAAACGAAACAAACAAAGCAAAGTGGGAACAAGAATTAATTCGAAAGTTCTCTATAAGTAAAAACTACGACGAATAAATCCTATATCAACACGGCCTATAAATTACATTAATATCGTATTTATGAAGGCTTTGAATATTGTTAAATTTAAGTTGACATCTCGCGCTCCTAACGGGATTGCCTAGCATAATAATTATGAACTATAATTTCTGACGCAAAACCCTGATCAATTTTCTATGACATGATTCCGTAATTTACGTGCTAGCAAATCTAGTAGAAAATTACAAATTTCCGAGTTCGTAGATATTAATATTATTAGAATAGTACTATAGTATCTGTGGTGGAACTTATTGAAGTGAATAATATAGTTAACGGTAAAAGTATTTTTCATTTGTAATTTATTATATGTGAGTAAAATTATCTATTTGTATGTGAATTAGAAAAGATTAATTCAAATAAGTTACTGCTAACTGCAAGAGCTAAATTTAAAATTCGAACGTACCGCAACAATAAATACCTAAGTGACATGAGATGAGACATTGAATTAGAAGACGATTGAAAAATGTACCTGTACAAGTGATATTATGGTAATTCCAAGAAAGCACATTTAAATTCAAGAATATTATGCATTTCACGAAGTCTCAGATACGTGTGTTGAATAAATCTGCTCAATGTTCAATTGGCGCTCAATTTGATATGACACATAGACAAATGTCATTTTTGACAGTTGCGTGGGCAAAGGAAAGAGACCAAACAGCCACAGAATATATATGGATTTGATTGATCTTTTAATGTTTTTTATTATTTATCTGTATTCTGCTTGGTATTCTGTATATTGTGACTGTGTTCAATTGACAATTTGACTACAAAGGACTGAATATGTATAATTTAAGATTTTAACGCAACATTGCATTGAATTTGAACTGTTTCTGTGTTAATCTACTGTTGTTATTTTAGTTATTCAATGGAATACTTCCAGTGCAATGGAAACTAGGTTAAGGTCGTTAGAATTGCTTAGAAAAGTCTTTATAAAAATATGAAAAGAAATTATTCACATGTAGGTACCTTACGATGCTTGTTTTTAATAGGTGCTATAATTATTATTACTGAAATAATGTATGTACATACATAAGCAAAAGAAACTATTTATTGAACTTAAGGTATTAATTATTATTAATATGATGTCCTAAAATATACAAATTTTACGGTTTTTTTTTTAAATACTACACGCGACAGAATACGGGCACCTATTTCCCTTTTTTATAAATAGGATCATCGTTACATGATACAATACGAATTTTAATGACCCATGTACCTGAACACACAAATTAATTGCGAACCCACCTCGTTGTAAGCACAACAAAAAATTTTCAAATGTAATCACCGGAAACCCTCGGAAACCCTAATTTTGTGTAATTTTCGATGTAACTGGTCTCCAGTAAATACGTGGATACGTGACCTTCTGTATTGCGTGATATTTGAGTGTTTTATGAAATTTTGCGAAAATAAGCAATATTTGTTAGCATTGTTTTTCAATTTGATATTCTTTTCCACTTGGTTCTTAGTGAACTTAACGTAACTTTATGAACGTACGTTACGAACGAACATAATGTAACTTTATGGATCAATTCTTTCCAATTAGAGTTAAGAGCACAAAATCCTATATTAGGTACTAGCTGCTCCGCGCGGTTTCACCCCCGTGGCTCCACTCCTGTTGGTCGTAGCATGATGATATATAGCCTATAGCCTTCCTCGATAAATGAGCTATCTAACACCGAAATAATTTTTCAATTCGGACCAGTAGTTCTCGAGATTAGCGCGTTCAAACAAACAAACAAACAAACAAACTCTTCATCTTTATAATATGATAGTATAGATGACTAATAAGGAAGCATTTAAAAGTGTGTAGATATTATTTTTGCAATATGCAAATACTTCATAACTGATTAACTACTGTAATCAAGACAATATCAAAAGAATACATATTTTTACCACTTACCCATATGCGAATCACTCACAATTCGAGTAGAATCTCTGAGGTAATCCTTTTCCACTTAGAATAACAATCTTTGCTGTTTAATGACTTTAGCCTATATCTCATCCTCTGTGAGTAACATTCTTAGGACATTGTCAAAGGCTAGCATACAATTTACTATATTATCATCATACAGCCATCTTAACTAAAAGGCCAAGCATAATTGTCCTCAGACATTCAACCCTACGTGATATTATACTACATATTAAACACATTCTTGACCTATATTTCATGTTCTTAATTATATGACAGAAATTGTATCTTAAGTACAATTTAAATGTTTAGGAAATGAAAAAAAAACCAGATTCATAGTTCTACAAACCAAAATAATACCGTGTGAAATAATAATAATAAAAAATACTTAACTTTATGTAAGTTCTTAAATAAAACTTTCGAAAGACTTAGAATAAATTTAATATAGTAGATATTTACATGTGCTATGTAAATATTTATATTTAGTTTAATCTGTGAAACTATTTTCTAAGCAACAATTATTTACAAAAATGTATTCTATTGCAAAATACAATTCGAAATTATATCAAACAGCAATTACATGAAAATTGTACCAATCTTTTACCAATTATGTAAAACGCCGTAAATTTGGAAGTTCAAAAAGGTCACAGATCCGACAGTCATGTGTTAAGATGATAACGATTTCAGATAAATTATTTATGATAAAACAGGGTCAAATCACTTGACTTTTGTTGGTATAAATAAATAATACTTGAACAATTGATTTGCAAAAGTGAAGTACGTTTCTAATCTACATTCCAATGTTCACGTTTTTGATTTCAAATTTAAGTTTGACTTTGGATTTCAAAATTAAATCAATTAGGTACAAACATATAAATAAATAAATAATAAATATTTCAGGACAATTTTCACACACGGCACGATCTGATCCCATACTAAGCTTTCGCTTGTTTTATGGAAACCAAATGGCTGATAAACATACATATATGATTTAAAATAAATACTTATATAGATAATTAACATCCAGTTACAGAGCAAACATCTATGTTCATCACACAAATATTTACCCTGGGTGGGAATCGAACCCACGACCTCTGGCTTGGAAGGCAATGTATAAAACTTCGTGTTTCATTCATAGCAACAAATCTTTTACAAAAGTCAATAACTTTTAAGAAAACAACGAAATGGATAAATAAATTTTATTCCATATATTTTGCTACCAATTATTATGCTCATCTGGATAATCATGCGTGTTTGTATGCCTCAATGGGCAGATATAACTCCCCTTCTGGACGAGGTCAAAGTCGTATAATATGTTGCATTATATTATATAGGTATGTGTGAATACATAACGTTAAGGCTGAATACACTGTCCAATTCCATACAAAATTTGATCAGTTGAATCCTGTTAAGGTACAGAAAATTAAGGTAGAGTCATAGCTTTCTCTGGTTATGTTTGTGATGAAATTGATGGAAAATTGTCTTAACGTTATAACCTGGGTGTAATAGTTTATATATAATTGAGGTTGAGAATAATCTCTTATCAAAGTTCTAATCTTATTAATACACACTTACAGACACATAAAAACATGAAGCATTTATAATATAGGATAGAATACAAAAATATATTCCTGCTACGTATAACACCATCTTTGTACAAAGTTATATAGCTTAATATTCATATCAAATACATCAAATAAAAATACTCACTTGTCGATCCTTAAACATGAGCAAGATCACCATTAAATTGAGGAAGAATCCAAAAAATCCAATCAGAAAGAGCACAAACGCGGATGCCACGTAACCCCACCGAGGCATCAAAAGAGGGAAGCCCTCTTCATAAGTCCACACCACTGTGTCATTCACACCTACATATGACGTCATGATTCATAACTCTCACTACACTAGCACAGTGTCACATTTTCAGGTCAATCCATTGTACCTGGAAAAGAAATACATGTTATAAAGGCTCGATTGAAATCCTACCCTTCTCAAGTTATTGAATAAGTCATGTTTGTGTTTAAGGATCTTTATTCTTTATAGATATATCGCGCGAATTGACAATACATACTCTAATCGTATTTTTCAGTATTCTTTTTTCATAAAACTAAATCATATTTATTGGTAAGAACTTGAAAAGACGCGTGCATCCACCAAACATATTAAGTTGGTACCTTTTGTCTACTACATTCTACACTACACAGATTACTAAACAATTTAATACGTAAATTTTACAACATATTATTACAGATACTCAATCTTTTTCATTATAAATATATAGGCGTAGGTATATACTTATAAAACATGGACATAATTGATTTTTATATATAAAAAGCAACCATTTCGAGCTAAATAATCGTTTCATAACTGTTGTACCATATAATTTATATTATCGATACTGATATTATAAAGAGGAAAGGTTTGTAATTATGTATGTATGTATGTACCTATGTATGGTTTTCACGCATAAACTTCTGAACCGATTACAATGAAATTTAGCACACATATAGAGGGTAACTTGGATTAACACATAGGATAGGTTTCATCCCGGAAATCTCACGGGAATGGGAACTATGCGGGTTTTCCTTTGAAAACGCGGGCGAAGCCGCAGGCGGAAATCTAGTATTACATAACAGGAAACTGACGTGTAAATAATAACATTTTTATCATGTTTCGCATGAAATGAGAAGGAACCTTCATCAGTAGTGTGTCAGTACAGGCTTATCGTTTAAATCTTCTGTCTATCGCGTATAACTTCAATTAAACACCTAATCTCATTCATTTTATGCTCTACTAGCGGTCCGACCCGGCTTCGCCTGTGGTACATGTTAATCTCATTCAAGTTTTATGCTCTACTAGCGGTCCGCCCCGGCTTCGCCTGTGGTACATGTTAATCTCATTCAAGTTTTATGCTATACTAGCGGTCCGCCCCGGCTTTCCCCGTGGTACATATTTCGCAATCAAAGGTAGCCTATGTTCTTTCTCAGGGTCTAAAGATTGTCTGTGCCAAATTTCATAAAAATCGGTCCAGTAGTTTATGCGTGAAAACCATACATACATACATACAAACCTTTCCTCTTTATAATATTAGTATAGACTAGCGGTCCACCTCAGCTTCGCCCGTATACATGTTTACATTTTCTCTCCTTAAGAACCATCCTCGTACTTTAAGGAAAATTAAGAATTAACGAAATCTGTTCAGCCGTTCTCGAGTTTTGACGATTCATTTTTATTATATAGAGACAGATATGAAAATAGTTGTAAGTTATAAATAGTATGTAGTTAGTTTATATTGTAACTTTGTCCTCAAACATTTCTAATATAAGAGATTCATAGCTTCTATTTGAGTCACAGTCGAGATTTCTTACGATATTCAATATGGTATCTTAAAATATATGTATCGTTATTATCAATAAAGTCTATTCTACAGTGACAATTTTCCGACAAGTCAGTACATATCTTATATATTTATTGTTAAACAAGCAAAGAAATGTATACCTTAACGACAATGAAACGAAAACAATCCGTTGAGGCGTAAGATCCTCTATACAATGGCCTTATTGTGTCATTCAAGCTTCGAGTCAAGTGACAATATCCAAGTTGATCTGGATCTGGAATTATTTATACATTGACTATTTTGTATTAAACTTTTCATCTAAAACCTATATATAGACGACAATGGTAGTCCAATTAAATGTTTAATTTTAAAACAATTGTATTGCAATAATCATATTATTGTCAAAGTTATTTTTTGTTGCTTTTGCAGCTAGCGTGCTTTGCAAAAAGCTCATGTTTAAATAAAAAACATATCAACAAAAAATAAGGGATAAAAAAATAAAGAATGCAGCAAAACTATATAAAAGTCTACTCTCAAAGATTTCTAAATACCAATGATTAGAAGGTAATAGCGTGATAATATTACCAAAGGTTTTGGCTATCGTGTATCTCTGGGGTACTAAATCAATTGGAAAGCGCTCATTAATCTTACACCAATATAAACCCCCATAATTATGACGAAGTCTGATTAATGGCCGATTAAAATAAACCCGAGGCCGCTGCGCTTGTCAATTCCGTTTTATGACAGATTTGGTTACGTCATCAAATGTGTCGTCCAATATTATAGAAATAGCTTTCATGGGCCCTTTACAATGGGCAGCGATGGGCCAACAAATGATTGTCGATGTTTGCCGCTATTACATCAGCCACAGCAGCCGATCATAGACATAGGAGCTCTAAACTATCGTTATTGCCCCTATCCAATGAGAGACGAGCATAGTTTTAGTACATACCTAATTATAAAAATCCATTACTACTTTTTGAAAGAGAATATATCAATATACCTACTATATTATATTCACTGTCAAATATATATTCAAATTTTAGGGAAATTAGGCATTCAAGGCTATATGAGGACATTGCCCGGATTCTGGTTGTATAGAACCAGCCCACGTGCATCGAATAATTTCCGACTCACATACATAGTCTATTTGTCTCAGTAATTGAAGAATATTTGATTTACGTAATTAGTCTGATTCTATTGAAATAAGCCTAATATTAGATGGAAAAATTAATAGAAACTCTACGCGAATAAATATCGTATAACAATGTATGAAAATTAATTATTCGACAGTGTTTACCTTCCGTATGTTTTCATAAAAGTATTTATAGAAAGCAAACGATATAATAGGACTCTTTGTTATATTATAACCATTTTACGAACTATTTGTTAAGGTGGTAACAGTATTTTATTAAATTATTCCTTGTATTTGTATGGCTTATTTGTTAACAGACTAGATTGTTTAGTTGATATATTTTTATTGTCCGTAATCTTAGCGTATTTAATTGTAAGAATATACATTTTATTTACTGCCCTAGGTTATAATATTTACTCGTTAGTCCTAAATTGACAACAGCCAAAAAACAGCTCTATTATTAGCTCTACAGATGCTAAAATGTCCTTAATAATAATAATTATACTTCGGTGTCGTGTAATTTTTCGGACGAAACAATAATTCGCTGAAGAGATGTTATTACACTTTTGATTTGGTTTATATTGGAATAGTATAAAAAAATAACAATAGATTAATGAGTATTTATAGACCAACAAAGTGTTGTAGTTTACCTAATATTAGAAGTCGAACTGCCACTACATGAGTAAATAAATCGTACAGACACAGACTACTACAAGCAAGACACATGTATACGTGTGTGTGTACTTTACATTAGGGTTGTGTTGCAGATAGAGACTGCCATCGCTTGTCACGTACCTACTCTTTGCACTTGCTTTGCACGTACCCGACAAAATTTGAAAATAACCAATGTTCGATGATCGATGGCACTGACAGTTGAAGCGAGTTGACAATTTCATGGCTGTTTGTTTTTTCAGATGCGATTTGTGCTGCCTCTGCGCTCTTAATCTGTGGCTGTGTTCCGTCGAACCGCTTTCAGTAATGGGTATAGTGTAGAATTCATCCGCGAAAAACACGAACTCTTTAAATATTTTACACGAATACTTTATTATAGGTACTTTATGTATGTATAACTAACTCTTTTTTATGAAGCTCAACAGTAATATAAGGTATTTTTTCTGAATGACTTTTTTTCAGTATTATAATTATCTGACTCGTAATGAAATGTGAAATGAGGGTGTATTTAGTATTATTAATGATTAAAATTGTCGGTTAAAATTTATATTTATAAATAAATAAAATGTTTTGAATATTACGATATTGTTATTAATTGGCTTATTTCATAATCAAGTGGCCAACTAGGTTAGTAAAATGAAGTGCTGCTGGACTAAGTAGGTTATCAGAAAAAAATGAAATACTTACGCGAACATTTATTTGAGCTCGTTAGCACATACTAAACATTATTATTATAAGTAGAGTTATATTAGATAATTATTTCAACATCGGATAACAAATCCTTACAACAGCAACATAGACCTATATTAGCTCGCAAAAATAAACAATCAAAATCACTACATAGTAGGGTAAACTTGCCTAATTCGTACCACTTAAGGAGAACCTCAAAAATTTTGGAAATGAACAATGATACACAGTTATTTATATTAGGTAATTATAATTTCACTAATGTTCTATTAGTATTTCAACAAAAAATAACATAAATCTTATAAACTTCTGAGAAATAAACAATTTTCAAAAACTTAAAAAAGTACGATTTAAGACCATTCATCTTAAATCGTACTAGTATATTCTTAAATCGTACTTTGAGATCCTATCATTGGTTTACAGTCTTAAAAATCACAATCTTAATAATCTCCTCTTTTTCTTAATCTTAATGTACCTAGATTAATTCTTATTAATACAACGGATGGTCTTTGCCAAATCCTGACAGTCATCGCAGTAATAACATTTTATTTTTTTAGTTGTTCCTGCACATAGCTCATGTACCTACCCATACTTCACAATTACTGCATTTAATCATGTTTTCTTCTACGTCTTCTTGACATATTTTGCAATACCAACTGTCATTTTCATCTTGTTCATGTTTCTTTTTCTTGTTTCCTTTTTGAGGTGTTTTCGTTCGTTCGTACCGGTACGTTTTAAGAAGTTGCTGCGAGTACGAAATAGGCACAAGTATCAAATGATTTTCAAATTTGCCGCAAAAAAAACTGTCAACGAACAAGCCGGCTTTACTATGTGAAATATATTCCCAAATATACGCATAAATATATAATGAACGGTATACTTGGAAGACAGTTCTTGTGAAGTATGCGAAAAAATTACTCAAAAAGTAAGAAAAAACTTACTTGTTCAATATTTTAGTCGGGAGCAACGTAACAGGTATTTATTTGTCACATGGCAATATGGCCGACTATTATTGACATTTTATGCCATCAGAGGCGCTGGTAGCTATTACCCAAGCCGAGATATAGACGAGGTACGATTTAGGCGCAGGTACGAATTAAGCAAGTTTACCCTATAAAGCAAAGTTGCTTCTTCTGTCCCTATGTCCCTATGTAAAATCTTTAAAACTACGCAACCGAATTTGAAGCGGTATTTTAATAGATACAGTAATTCAAGAGGAAGATAGAATTATAACATAACTTATCTATTAGGTTTTAGGCAAAGCGAGCGAAGCCGCGGGCGGAAAGCTAGTCGTACCTACATAATCTAAACATCACATAAGAAACAGCGCAAAACAAATCCCTAAACACTGGAATAGTCTGACACGTGCAAAAACAAAAATATGACCTAAATAATGTATTAAAAAATATCACATCGACATTGTTACGTAAAAGTGAACTACAAAAGATAATTCTGAACGAAAGGATGTTTGAAATGTAACCCGACTTGCGTTCGTTTGTAACAGCATACTTTAAATAACGAGCACTGAAAATAGGATAAGGTATTCTTTGTAACTATATATTTAAAAGTATTTATTAATAAATTTAAAAGTAATCTAATACAAATGAAACGCTAAAGTTCCTAAGCGCAAATCTCGAAAACAGCGACCGATTTCGTTATTTCTTTTTTAATATTCCTTGAAGTACGAGGATGGTTCAAGGATAGGAAACGTAAACATGTAGGTACCACAGGCGAAGCCGGGTCGGAACGCTAGTTATTAAAAAATAATTTGCAAGTCTGAGGAGTTAGTGAAGGCCTGCATGAAAATTAAATGAGGTTAATTGAATACAATATTGGTTTCCAATAACATACGAATATCTCGATTTCCCGGAAAAGTACTAAATGTTAAAACACGCCTTATTAAAGAGAATTTGGGGTTCATAAATTTTAATGATACACCCGGCTTGGGATAATGTTTAATTTAATAATTTCATTTATTCGCTGAAACAATTCTATTCCTGTATTACATGGAATTTTTTATCTGTGTCAGTCCTTTATTGGGATAATTATAAATAGGCAAGGAAATTATGCTATATAAGCTGATGTCATATTAAGACTTTGCTATTTAGTTTTACAGCATTCAAATGCTTTATATGAGGTTTTTTTACAGAATAGATAAAATCGATCGCAAACCGGAATGCGAAACCGCGTCTTTCGCCTTGCCGGGCGGGAATTATTGTTTTATTTACAAATTGCTCACTCATAAGAATTGTATTGTATGTATTAAACAGTAGGAAGAGGCATTTTATGAACATAATAAATAAAGATTAAATGATATCTTGTAGAGTAAATTAAAATATTTATATTTTAATCTTTATTTATTTTATATACACACACGTATATATACACACACTTAATACTTAAAATGGCAAGTAAAGTTTGAAATATTTTTTATGTAATTCGATGAAAGAGATTGAGCCTCACAACACAGGGGATCCTAGTGTGGGGTTCAATGCAGCATACCTATGTAACTATATTATGTAACATTTTTTGAAACTAATAAAGAAATTTTTCATTTTTTCATTTATTTATTTATTACACTTTACTTAAAACTAAAACTTATAGCTAAACTGGCACAGAGGGCAGCCTTATCGCTAAAGAGTGATCTCTTCCAGGCAGGCTATAATTAAGTAAATACTAACATGAAAATGCTGTGTAAAAATTGTCATTATAATTTTACAAACTACAAATGCATGAAATACCGTGCCCTATACGTACCTATTTAAGTATATTTACATGAAAAATGTTTTTGTAAGCTCAATAGAAATGTTTACTTTATTAGATTTCGTTGGATTCTCGAACACACGTTCTTATTCGTGTATTTGCTAACGTATTACGATTGACGACTCAGACTCAATTGATTCCAGAATTTTATTCTGCTAAAATAGAATAAGGCATCACGTTGAAGAAGGGATGAAGGTTTTTCCTTAGAATCAAACGTTAAAACGATTTGTGGTTTTTAGAAGCATACATTTATTTAATTTATGTCTGGTATGTATATCTACTTAATTATTAAATTAAATTTAATGGATGTCGTCGAAAACATATTTAGTTTAAACTACGCTATATCAGACTCAGGAATTTAGCTAAGACTTTGAAACTTTTGTCGTCGGTACCTATGCATAGTTTCCGTAGCATTTTCCTAACCAAGAACGTATCGCACTTTTAACCAACGTTCCCTAAACGTCGTTCAATTCGATGCGTTTTTACTAATTTACACTTATCTATATAACAGATACTGAAGATGTAAAGTACAAAAGAAACTCGGCCGATACTCCCTCTTGAACCGTTTAGTACACGCACACATTGACAATTACAAAGACATCACGTAAACATAAGACAAAGCGTTCACGCACACAAACACAGCCTGGTGACCCGTTTTACGTAATTATTATAGCGTGAATATCTATCCAGTTTATAATAATGGTTTAAAAATATGTATCAGACATATCGGCTGTGTCTGACAGCAATTTATTAAAGTACGTCAAATCAATTACTATAAATTATTATTATTATTCATGCGATCTGTCAAAGCCACAATCATATTCCACCCTTATATATGACTATGTCATCGTATAACGTCTGTTTTATTCCGTTTTATAATGTATGAACATTTATATATTATGATGTATGGATTTTTGTATCCTGACATCTTTTTTTTAAGTGGGGAAATTTAGCAAAGTTAGCCACGGCTCCCGGAATCGTGGGTTATATCGGATTTTTATCGGCTAAAACCCCACTGTGTTCCATCGAGCCGCTTTAATGATGGGGCCGCGGGTATTGGTTGGAATTTGTAACCTGACACCTGATCAAGCCAGATAAAGTTTGTTTTATTAGTTTTTTTCTACCATAACTATATTTAATTATATTATGAAGAGACGATTGAAGGAGCATATAAAACGAACAATATTACTTTCCTATGGACGTATTTGTGAGTGATCAATAATAAACCAAAAATTTTACAACCGCATAAAGTTTTATCCGATCGCCTCAAGCCTTACGGATCACTTTATACCTTTAGAAACTATTTACGATATATAACACGCTCTAAAACTTGCATTTCCTAACTCAAAGAACTATCACATGTTTTGGGATAAACTATTTTCTTAAAGGATATGTTTCGTTTCGGGTTGTTAGTATAGTAGTTTCAGAGGACGTTTCAATTCGGATTAAGACTTAATAAATTATTGCTCCTGTTTCATTTAACAAATGGCATAAGTTTATTACTAGTTCAATTTATAAATAAACTAGATTTCCGCCCGTCGCTTCGCCCGCGTTTTCAAAGGAAAACCCTCATAGTTCCCGTTCCCGTGGAATTTCCGGAATAAAACCTATCCTATGCGTTAATACAAGTTACCCTCTATATGTGTGCTAAATTTTATTGTAATCGGTTAAGTAGAATTTGCGTGAAAGAGTAACAAACACACACACATCCTCACAAACTTTCGCATTTATAATATTAGTAGGATAGGATAAAATATAAAGAAAATAAAAACCTGTCTCTCAGCTATAATTGTCCAAAACTTGAGAGTGATAGCACTGCTTTTCCGTCGTCCCTTATACGTAAAACATACTCTTATAATTATGACAAAACCAAACATTAATTAGGAAATACATTGAAAGTTGAAGTTGCGGTAACAGGGTTAAGCAAAAATATGTGAATTTCATAAAATACTTTTCATTGAAACATTCAAATGTTAATAATTTTATTGCTTGCTTTTCCTAAGAAATAAAGGTAGCTGCACTACATAGTATAAAACAAAGTCGCTTCTTCTGTCCCTATGTCCCTATGTCCCTATGTCCCTATGTATGCTTAAATCTTTAAAACTACGCAACGGATTTGGATGCGGTTTTTTTTAATAGATAGAGTGATTCAAGAGGAAGGTTTTAGTATATAATTTATTGGGTTTTAGACAAAGCGGGCGAAGCCGCGGGCGGAAAGCTAGTAAACAATAAACAAGAGTCCTTCTTTCCTAGAAATGGTTGATTGATGACGTAACTCAGCTTACAGAGTTATTTAAAAACTGTTACTCGGCTGATTCTAATTATTTTTTCACAAGATTCTTTTACATAATAGATTTTTTTATGAAAAAAACAACTATAGAAGGCTTGGGCTTTGCTTCCGTGCACTTTGTTCTATCATTCGTCAGACGTATCACACATAAATATGTTTCATTTTCACGTTATATTATGTAATTTCATTAAAAATAAGTAATAATAAATATGTGTATTGTAAAAAAAAAAAAAAAATTGTATAGTATAGATAAACCTCAGCCAACATCTTCGCTCGCGTATACCAGAATATTAAGTAGTTCACATATTATTTCACCTTATAATCTATCTGCATACCAAATTTCAGCGAAATCCGTTAAACAATTCTCATATTAATAATCTTCACATACATCCAAACTTTGAGATTTTATTAGCGTAATTTCAAAAATGTAATGTCATGTCATAATACAAAAAAAAAGATAAGCTTCATATATTTATTGTTAGCATAAGGTTTAGTAAAAGAAAAATGAGCAAAATAATATGAAAGCTCTGTTAAATTTACTTCGAAAAACGGAACTCAGAGCTTGTTTATATAAAGGCTTTCTGTAGCCATGTCACTTTGAATCACTGAGGTTCCCTGCAAGGTTACTTTAAAGAAGTTTCCCTTCATATAAATTACGAACCCTAATGCTCTTACGGTCTCGTAAAGTGGGTATTTTTATTACTTACATGGCGAAGTAACATTTTATACTGTTAAAACTGTTTCCTTCAGAAGATTAGATTTATATTATTTATCAGAGTAACATGTACATTGTACACAGCAACTTTGATTATGATAAAATATCTCCCAATGTATTGAGAAGTGATTAAGAACCTCCTCCTTTTTTGAATTCGGTTGAAAACAAATTTGATGCTTACGTCAG
>CAJQZM010033597.1:0-17944 GCA_907164665.1 Colias nastes
TATAAGGGTTCCGTTTTTGCCATTTTGGCTACGGAACCCTAAAAAGGATCAAAGTATTCAGTGTCACATAATAATATTAAGTTTTTGGTCTTAATGACTGCATCATCACTCTACATAGTACATAGTATAAAACAAAGTCGCTTTCTCTGTCCCTATGTCCCTTTGTATGCTTAAATCTTTAAAACTACGCAACGGATTTTGATGCGGTTTTTTTTAATAGATAGAGTGATTCAAGAGGAAGGTTTTAGTATATAATTTATTAGGTTTTAGACAAAGCGGGCGAAGCCGCGGCCCGAAGCTAGTAATGAATAATATAAGATTGTAGCTCTTTATATAATTAATTAATTTATAGCTATCGATGTGATATTCTATTTTTTTAGTACGATGGAAATTTTTACTTTTTCCCTTACTTAATTAACTGAACTAATATCTAATTAATTTGATAAAATTGAAAAAAAGAGCGTGTGTTCCGAAAGAAGATTCAAAGATACCAAAATCGTCGCCTTACTCCATGACGTGACGGTATTTCCATGCCATGAAATTTTACTCTCAACGCGCCTAAAGAAGTTTCACTTCAAAATAATTTTAAATTTAATTAAATACGACATTGATTTGTTTGTCCCTCTTTTCTAAGATTATTCTCATTTTCGTTATTTCATAGACAAAACATAGTTATTATATTACAAAACTGCAATAATGTATCAAAATTAAAAATAATTCATTAAGTATTGTAAGAAATAAAAATATTTATGAATTTCCAAAGAAAAATACAATTTTCTGTATAAAAAAACAGGGTGTACTAAAATTTTCTTATTTTGTCGTGCGATTATCGTTAAGTTCAAATTGCTTAAAATTATGAATAGTGATGTGAACGTGAGACTCGATATGACTTGAATCTTACTTGAATATAAAAATGAGATTGAATATAAGAATTTACTTAACAATTCTGATAAATATTTGATGAATATTGTATTATTTGTTATTTAGCATGTGCTAATTTAAAGATGTAATATCTCCATTCTTATAAAATATTTATATTTAATGAGCATGTTTGCGTGTACGAAAATATAAAGTATATGGAATCATTGAGATCATAAGCCCAATTTTCCCAACGAATCTATGAAAATGTTTTTGCAATTTTGTAAGGATTTAAAAAAATTGTTGCAAAATATACACAAAAGCATGCATATTTTTAAACAATTTGTGAAGAAAAAATTTCATATCCATAATAGATAACTACGTTATTTATTTAATTACAGGTAATATTATTCCTTACACGACCATTCATTCCACTCTTCAGTTTAGTCTAAAAAAAATTATCGATAAAAATATACACTACCGGTACATCACTAGCCAGCAGTCGGCGCGGATTGGTTTACGAGCGTCCCAATCAAGCGGCGACGCGGCGGCTAACTGCGGCTCCCGCGGGAACTGTGTACGGTTACACGGCTTAAACGAAGTTTAAGGAAAGCGTGGTTTAAATATAGTTTAAGTTGAGGGCTCAGTTTAGATAGTAGATGAAGTTTTTTTTGTTATTTTGAGAAAGTCTAACACAATTAACCACAATAACGTGTTGTAAAAATGCAGTAAGAAAATTATGCTCAAGACAATATTATGTTGATCAATACGGAAATGCTGGACGAAATTGTGCCAGTATGATCAATAGCGTTTATTTTTAAATAGAATAATATAATATAAACTTAATAAACATTTAGTCTTACTGAATATCAACGATATAAACTCCATTGTTAACCGCAGCTTAACCAGTAGTTTAAATGTAACTAACCAGCATTCGTGCCACCAGCCACAATCTCGTTCAATATTGGTTAATAAAGCAATAATCATCAAAACTTGGCGTCGACATTATAGTGTCAACTCACACTCGCAACTGCCACTGTGCCACAACACAGGAAATTTTTACTCTATTTTGCATATAAAGAGAACACAGTGTCGATTGTTGGAATGGGGTAATTGTAAACGGTTGAATTACACTTTGTTTCGTTGTGTTAATATCTGGTTTATTGTGTATCGTTTATTTTTGACTTATTGTTAGTGGATTTGCGTCAATCTTTTCTTATTAGTTTGTTGTGAGTTTTGTCTCGTTATGTTTGGTGTTTTATTACCAAGTATAATTGGCTGAGATATTTTTCGTGGCAAAATTGTTATTGTTTCAAGGGATATTAAACGATGTAATTTTTCGTAGGAATGAAACAAATAAATAATTATTTCTTAATTCTTAGGTATATGTCATAAATAATATTAATTATTGCTTGTGAACATTCTCATAGTCAGTCTCAGAGTCGTATTATAATTTATTTTCGTTATAGGTAGGTAATCCTACTTAGAAAAAACATATTAATTCACACCTCAATATCACCTAATAATACCATAACCATAATGCATATTCATTCAAATTATTTACAAGTAAAATGTAATTTTCAATAATTTTTTTTAAATGGGTCAAAATAGAGTCTACTCTGACTAGAGTACCTACATACACAAAACACTTCGGTATTTGGTGTTTTGTATGTGTCTTCGTTTTTGGTGTGTGTCTTCACTCTTCTCCGTCGCGGTCGTGTATATGCGTGTTTCTTGTATTGCATTCACTATTCTAACCTGGCAAATTACCATAATTATTAACCATGGCTGGTTATTGCGATCATAATATGAATTGGCCAGTTAGTTCAATTCACGGCGTAAACTGTCCTGAAATAAGAGGTCATAATACGGCCCCTGAAAGCTCGATACTAAAAGCTCAGAACAAAAAGCTCGGAACTGTAAGCTCGGATCTGAAAGCTCGGCACTGAAAGCTCGACACTGAAAGCTTTGCACTGAAAGCTCGGCACTGAAAGCTCAGAACTGAATGCTCGGCACTGAAAGCTCGACACTGAAAGCTCGGAACTGAAAGCTCAGGATTGTAAGCTCGCATCTAAAAGCTCGGAACTGAAAGCTCAGTACAAAAAGCTCGGAACTGAAAGCTCGGGGAACTGAAATCTCGAAACTGAAAATCGGAACTGAAAGTTCGGCACTGAGAGCTCGTTGATTAATTACGTTACTAGATTTCCGCTTCGCCCGCTTTGTAGAATTGTTAACAAATTATTATCTACTAAAACCTTTCTTATGAACCGCTCTATGTATTAAAAAAAACTAATAAATCCGTTGCGTAGTTTTAAAGATCTAGCATACATACGGACAGACAGACAGCGACAGCGACTTTGTTTTATACTATGTGATGACAAAGTAATATTTCCCAAATATTCTTCAAGCTTATGTTAACGAGGTCCCCCTGTCATAGAATGAAATATTCGTAATATCCATGCTTATAACTCATATATTGTTTTCGTTGTATAGGTATTTAATTAGGCGTAACGCTGAGTTAGGTATTCCACCTTATTTAT
This sequence comes from Colias nastes, assembly GCA_907164665.1. Taxonomy (NCBI): domain Eukaryota; kingdom Metazoa; phylum Arthropoda; class Insecta; order Lepidoptera; family Pieridae; genus Colias; species Colias nastes. Next base: position 3,399 of record CAJQZM010033597.1, read on the forward strand.
TGTTTCAGCCCTTTTGTGTGGTTGGATGTTTGTTAATAATGGGTTCTGTGATCGAAAATTTGGATACTTAATATGGAGAAAAAATGGACGGAATATGTCATATATTGTGTTTTTTGCATGGTTATCAGCTTACGTTTCAATAGATAGCCTGTTCTCAAAATTGGGGTAGAGAGAAAAACAGACTATATATTTAGAGTATTATTTAGGTATTATAGTATAGGTAGGTAATTTTACGTTTTAATTAGTAAAAAATGCCGAAAAGCAAAATAATGCATATATATATATATATATATATATTTTTTCGGTCTGTGTGACTAAACTTAACTTAAAAAAAATAAGTATTTAGTAATAGGTTAGGTTGTGTGAAATGTATTCGTTATTTAACATGCTATAATGATAGATAGGTACATACTTTGAATCTTATTATTCATCATTATTTATTTGTAAAACTTAAAAATTATACTCAGGAAATAACTTAAAAATTATTATATTTTAAAAAAGTTTCAATTAAACATAGTAAAAAAACACAAGATAGAAACGCTTCTAATTAGGTTTGTAATTTCTGCCAGCCAACCAGTCAAAAGTTGAGTCAAAGGAACAATTGAAAAGAACTTATAAATAATTTTTATCGTCATTTAATTCAAAGACCTTTAATATAAAACCAAAAACTACAAAGTCTCTATTATCCCAATAAAAGGTAATAAAAAATCGTGCTTCAATAAAAAATTATCTCAAAAGCCAAACCGGCAAACATCAATCAAAATAAAATTATACTTACTATTCCCAATAGTAAAATATACTTAGATTCTATCCGTCAATGAAAAACACCATATCTCCTGATTGACCATATAAAAAACGGTGATTTATCATTTTTATTGCAAGAAAAACATGTTTATGAGCATCTTAAGAGGGGCGAAGATAGGGCGGGGCGGGGGGATATTGTAAAATCAGTCGATAAAAAAATAAAGTATGTATCGCATGCGACATGAGTGCAATACAAAGTAAAAGAAAATAAAGGTACAAAATTGTGTTTCTTCGTCTTTAAGATTAATTGTGACATGTTGTGAAACGTTAACCACTAATATTTTGTTCCAGATTTTTTTCTCGAATAGCTTTTGTATGTTTTTCATGGTTCTTTGGTCTATAATATTATGTTTAGTATATTCAAAATAAAGTCGCTTACTATATTATAATACAAATTATCCCAGCTACACTCTACACAACTTTTCAATATGACAAGTGACAATCACAACCAAAAAAGAATCAATTTCCACTATCGCACGACTTCGCGAATAGTGTCCTCATAGCAAAATAATCATTGGCCACTTACAACGAGCCCAGGGGGACTGTTGGCTAACTGTAAACGAGATAGCTGTCGATACCACCCTAAAATAGATGAAAACTTTCCTTGTTTTTTGCTTATTATTATGATTTTTTGAACATTTCTTTAGTTAATGTGTACGGTGAGATTTATTTTATATCGACTTCGCAACTAATCTATTAGTAAGCAGTGGTTTTTCCTTATGTATTTTTTATAATTTTTTTTTCGTTGTGAAAACTTTATTCAGTAGTGTCTTGAACAATTTATTAATCCAATTTTATTTTTTTATTAACTTGAATTATAAATGATAATTTCTAAGTTCAGGGTTCATATAAAGAGAATTTTCCGCCACAGCCCTTTGCCATGTCTCCGTCCGGATTGACCGGAATGATACCGAATAGCCGAATTCTCTAAAGTCTAAATCGTTTGTGTTTAGTCATTCAAAAGAGCCAAATCTCTTCTCTTCAGACCCAAAATCGGTAAAAATTTCTAGTTACCGTCTATCATATTATAAGTGTAAGTAGATATGCATGTTCTCATAGTTTCGCGTTTTCCAAGCATACTTAGACGTAATCTAAAACAAAGGCAATAAAGAGCAAGAGGGGAAGCTAAATGATAATTAATTAATACAAAACGATAAGGTTCCCGCGGAATATGCAAGGCGCGGGCGCGTTACGTGATCTAGATAAGAGGTAGGGTTGTCACAAAGATGATAAGGAAATTATTTAATTTAATAAATGTAGAAAATCACCAGACAGTTACTCGCATGAAAGGCACTGCAAGTCTGAGTTATTAAAGTTATAACTTACCTTTTACAAGAGTCAAGTTAAGGCAAAAGATTGTTTTCTATTTTCCTGATTACAATTCTACTTGCATAGAAAATTTTATAGCTAATTACATTTCTTCACACTTCTATAGCTGCTTAAAGGAAAGCTTTTCTCTTCATGTTCTAATCTATTTCCTTTCCCAGTAGGTCACATTCTCAATACTTTATACAAACGTCGCTGTCATCTTAAAGAATAAGTAAATTAATTCCAAAGACATTGTTAGCAACCCTATCACCGCGGAGCTCGGTCAAATAAACCAAAGAGACTTAAACATCTATGTTGCGGCGGAACGACTGAGAACACCTTCTGAATACAAGAGCGGAGATAAACTCTTTAATGTATTTCGCGAGATAACAAGAGGCTTGAGCAGCCGGCGTCATATTTCTATGGAAATAAAAACCGTTTGGCATTTTGGGGTTAACTTTTGAGGGGCTATGAGAAGTTTATGGTTAATTATTTTAAGGAGTACCTACCGTGCTATTATCGAATTCATGATATTGTTATGTTATATGAACAGTTACTAAGATTAGCTCATATATTAAGCATTAAAAAAAACAACAGTAGATAATCCAGGTTTAACTTTATACCAAAGTCTATCCAAACATATTCTGTTAGTAATAGCAACAACTCTAGCATTTTTATTGTGTGTTTACTGTTTGCATAGATGACGGTAATAATATCATGATTCATGCTCTATTATTAACAAGTCATGCTTGATACTCATTATAGTTTTACATAGAGGTAATTAACATCGCTTTTCCTTCCCAAATGCAATACGTAGGTAGTTTATATAATTTTGCCTCTTGGTAACGAGATAGGTAAGCCATGTTACATTTCTCTCTTATAAATAAGCGAACATGCTTAGGACAGAACACTACGTAGGTATGTTATATACCTACAAATTTTGTGGAACCCAATGTCTGTGTAATTTGAGCCAAATGAACTTTTTTCTTACCTACACAACTTTTCTACATATTTAGATGATAACTTCCCAAGATGATAACTACCCATGATAACTACCACATACGACGTCACATTACAACCGTAAATCGTGCGCAATCGCGACCGGAATCAGATCCTCCGTCGCCTCCTATCTGCTGAAGTTTGTCAATAAATACGTGAAATCTGCATAACTCCCGCCAACCGCGATGTTACCTTTTTCGTTACGGAAGTCGATGTTGTGTTTTTGGAGGAGGTAGTTTTATTATTGGGACAAATTTTGAAATAAATCAAAAACATTAATTTAAATAAATAAAAATTTTGTAATGCTAGATGCAACAACTCCAACTCAAACAACTATTTATTTAATTAAACTTCTTGTAGAAGCGCTTTAAATGGCCATAGTAGTTGTTCTTAGGTTATTTGTGTTGTTGTTGCCAATGCGCCATGAGAAGTCCATTTCCGCAGTGTCCTGTTAGTATAATGCGATACAACTAAGAATCGGTCTGTTTTATTTTATTGCCTGTTAATTATTATATTGGCGAGTTAATTTTTAACAAAATTGTTTTATAAATACTTATAACAATACTAATAACATACAAATGAGATTTGTAGTCCTACTGAGGTTTCCTAAATATAAGCTGAAAGCTCTTGCAATTTGTCTCTATTTTATATAATACAATTGTATATTTGTTCGTCTTACAAAATGAATGTAAAAAAATTGCTATTAAACATGTAAGAATGTTAATGTGTAAAGATTTTGCAAATACATACTTGTTTACCTCCGTCTTTATGTACGCATGGTAAATATTAATTATCGATTATTTTTTCTTGTCTCTCTTACTGCTGAGTGTTGGCAGAAATAATAATATAATATGTTCCCAGTGAAAACACTATAAGGAGGCATTTTCATGTATCTTTAGTTAATAAGATTTTTTTGATTTATCTCTGTCTTTGTCTCTGTATGTTTTCCAATAAAGAAAATGAAAATAAAATATAAAATACCACATCCACTCTGACATAATCTTAGCCAACATATATCCAGTCGTTTGAACATAAGAGAGGTCGCGCTTCCTGAGTGTCGCTACTAAACCAACTGTTTGTTAGTCTGTGTATGCAAACTTATTATGTTTTACGAGTTTGCCTGCGAATTGACTTAATTTTGCCTTGGATGCGAAGTTAGCAAAGAACCTGTAATAATTTTCATATTTGTGAAAATCAAAAAAACTTTTTCACGGATGTACAGTGTACATAATATACTAGAGACGACGAGGTAGGACACAAAAGGCTGATCACCTACTTGTCCCTAAAGAAAATCGATCAGTGAAACAGATGTATAATGCATCTGCCGCTTACATGGGACATATGGGACTTCACTTTACTAGTTTTTAGGACCATATAAACAATGGCAACTCAGAAGTGAAACTTCGGTGCATTCAGAGTAAAATTTCAAGGTCGCGTCATGGTAATACCGTCACCTCATGGAGTAAGGCAACGATTTTGGTATCTTGAATCTTGCCAAAGAAGTTTCACTTCTGACACGTGTGCTCGGCACACACGTTCTTTTTTTTTAAACCTTTATTTATATTTACTTTAGTATAGAAATATCATTTAGTTTCCAATCTCAGGAAAGTGGAGCGGTCCTCAATATGCCAAAACATCCTAGAGCCAATATGGATATTACATATTTCATCCGCGGCCTCCCATTTACATCGCTTACGTGTAAATATACAGACATACAGACATACTGGATGTGACAATGATTTATTTTGAAATTTATGAAAATATTTATGTATCAGATAAAAATATATCATCTCATTGATTATCTATACTAATATTATAAAGAGGAAAGGTTTGTAATTATGTATGTATGTATGTATGGTTTTCACGCATAAACTACTGGACCGATTTCAAAAATTCTTTCACCAATAGAAAGCTGCATCTTCACTGAGCAACATAGGCTATATTGCATTTTCAAAAAAATTAGAGATCCTTACCAAAAATGCAATAATGTAACCCAAGGTGTAAAAAATTCCTCAATAAAACTTTTGTCATCGCGTGCGCTGCGGAATCTATTGAAGATAGAACAAAAAAATGTTCTACGGTATTATAGAATGGATCAATATCTACAAGAAAGTCCGCGATACCATATGTCCATCTTCAGTAGTTATGTTACTACAACAACTATTTTACGTTTTCAAAGTAAATAGTAGTGCCGACAGTAATCAAACCATGTTATCCATACACATATATTAATCCTTATCCCATTAAATGATGTTTTATTATAGACTGTTTCAATACCAGCAAAATACTTTTTAAATGAAAAAAATTGGATATTCCCGTAGACGGAGAAACGGAACGGAAAGTCTACGGATATTCCATTCAAAAGATATAACGAATTTTTAAAAGTGTCAATATACAGAAAATAGTAGGTACATATTGTTTTATACAATGAGCAGGCGCGCGCGTAGTGCGGGACGGCGTGAAGGTGATTTTCATGTGATTAAAAATTAAACCCATAATCTGACCTATAGTAGACTTTTCACTGTCACGATATCGCTATCTATGCGGGTGAAACCGCAGGGCATTGCTAGCATTATATACTTTTAGAGAGGTAAGGCCTAAATTGCATTATAACGGTTACAAATAATTGTACGATATTATTAAAACGACCAAATATTATGTTCTATTTATAATATAATTGTTCATTTAACCTGAAATCGAAGAATTTATAATGACTAACTCTCTTTGCCATCGCACCGCTATGCTACCGGGATAATCTGCTTTGTAGCATCACGCTACGACTTATCGTTTATCGTAGCATCAATGAAAAATTTAGGAAAAAAATCTTGAGTACATGAATTTACACATTTATGAATTCACACAACGACCAAGAGGAGGACGAGGACATGCCATTTTATCATATTTTATAGGTACATGTTTTCCATGAAAAATTATTAAAAATATTCCTTCCATGAAACTATATATCAAGGTAATGATGTTTTTATTCCGCCGGGAGCGGTTAGGTAATAGGTAGGCGTGTATATCGTTACTATACCACGGACATCTCATTTTGTTTGAATATGATAATAACATATTTGTTACCTTTCTATATGTACCTATAGGTAAATCGTATTGTATCGTGAATATTGCGGTTGATATAAAGTTCTTGTGCCAAGGCAAGAAATATAGCTGTTGTATTTTGAGAATACTTATGAAAATTAATCCTGAATAAAGTTTATTTTATTAATTGCTTTGTTATAATATGAACGAAATGAAAAATACATGATAAACCTATTCTCGACTGAGAAGTCCCCGGATAAAACAAAATATAGCCTGTGCTATTCGGTAATGACATAGGTAGCTCTCAACTAGTATAATAATTTTTAAAATCGTTACAGAAGTTTTTAAGTGAAATCAAACAAATATATAAAAGAAAACAAATCTTTCAAATATCAGCATAGATTTATGTGTATTCTCTCGCTACTAATATGAACAGTATCAATTCATATCCCATACTAAGCAGACCCCACTTACATATATATGTCTGGTCGATTCTTTTACAAGAATATGCTCTTACAAATATTATGTGCAATCACTTAGACGATTTATTTATAAAGTTTAGCATATTTATCACAAGCGTATGGATATGTGTTTGTATGGAATTGAATTTATGCGCATATTGTGAAGTTCTTAAATGTATGGTGTGAGATAACGGTATTAAAGTGTTATGAGTAAACTGGATCATAGAAAATAAAAAAATAAAATGCTTGAAAACATTATTATTAGGTATACCTAGTACAAAAACCTTAAACACATTGGAATCTTCACTGAAGTGTGGACAGTCTATAAGTATACGCTAAAGTAATATTAAAGTACAGTTTAATCGAGAACCTACTCCTTTTTTTTGAAGTCAGTTAAAACGATCAATGTTTTTGACACAAGAATATCATCAATATCCTATGACTACTAAAACAATAAATCTGCTACCCACCCACATCAAACTATTTGTTTTTATCTTATTTAAGGAAAACTCAAACAGATAAATAACACGGAAAACTGTGACCATCAAATAGCCAACAGAGCAATATGTATAGCCGGCTAATATTTTATAGTGAGCTGTCATGTTAACTCTGTTTAGTGCAGAACGCATATTTCATAGACCCATCGTCGCTTGCGAGCGGCATTATTCTGGGAGAAGTAGTTATTTAATTTAATGTTATTATTACAAAGAAGTTTAATATTGTGTAAGTGTACCTACGTATCGGTACGCGGTACTTGAGGAGGAAAGAACATTGTGAAAAAATCGGCATGTTTATGAATAAAAATGTTAAAGCTGTTAATTTGATTTTGTGTGTGTGTGTGATTTTGCTATGTGATAATATGATGTGTCATTTGTATAGTATGCAAGCCTGTCGACAGTCACCTATTTACTGTTTCGATAGGCTTCCTAAATATAAACGCAGCACCATTCTGTTTCTTAAAATATATATTTTGCCGATTGTATTTTTTACGCGTAAAAATTACCTTCTATATTCTATTATTATACTTATGTTACGTTCGCGGCTTCACTTACTTTATATTATGAAATAATATAGTTAGAAACATGAAAGTGTATTTACGGACAGGTTTTATAAGGGTTTTGTAGAGCTGTTGCTCTACTAACCGAAAAATGCTTTTTAAAAATCAACTAGTGCCCTTGTTACAACTAAATATGAAACTGAAAAGATATTTCTTGGTATCGTGATAACACCAATAACCACTGAAAATAACACAGAAATAAAATTAAAATTTGTTTTATGCTAATAAATATCGTACTAGTGCCATTAAAAACTTCCAGAATATTCCCGTCTCACCGTCCGGTCGTTACGAGCATTTTGATTGTGATTTACATCGTATTGTGCACCAGAGGGCGCAGTTATGCTATAATATCACTTTGGTGATTAAATGTTTATCTGTTTAGCGTTATTGTATTGTGACCTTGTTTAAAATAAAGCTACGTAATATGCGGAAAATTAAATCAAGTAGGTAATGTTGGATTTTTTTATGCCTTAAATGTATAGATGGATTCCAAAGTCCGAAACGATAAAACATGTTGCTGAAACAATTTTCTTCCTGTAATGTATTTAATATTTGTGCTCAATATTATGAGAATTTTGGACCGAGATTAACACTGGTTATTTGGAAAATAAAGACTTCAGCAATAACGTAATTTAAAATTCCCTTACAATGCTGAGAAGTTAATATGATTAAATTGCTGAACGGACCTGTCATAGCTCTGAGATGTGGGGATGTAGGAAAATTCAGATGAGACATTTTAAAGAGAAACCTATTATGTTATGTTTTGGGGAATTTTAGAAACGTTGAATAAAGAGATAGGACAATTAATCTAGGTATATGTATGTAGAACACTTGATCTAAGGTAGAACATAATATGTAGAGTTGATTTTTAACAGAACAATCGAAGAGTCATCTTATCATTAGTAGACTGTACTGTTTATTTTATAAGCTTTTGACATTAAATATTTTGAATCTTATTTTTATGCCGATAATTTTGAATGAAAGACCCCCATATTATCATGTTATAGAAAAATTAAGCTACTATAATTTTCCTTAACTTTCATGAATTAATCTTCACAAATTATTGTCCTTTCATCGCAATTTAAGTAGCCAGTACTTTCTACAGCTTCTTCTTCGTAGCTCTTGGTAACAATTTCCTAGATTGCATGTCTGTCCTGTCACATATGCCATGCCCTGGCCACTGCGGACAATATGAACAGCGCACAAATATTGTGAGCGTGTCCAAATACGGTGCTACTTAATTGAAAGAAATACAGAGCTTTATTTTGTGATGAGGAATTGTGTTATATTGTAAATTTTAATTATTTTAGTGTTCCTGTTATTCTTATAGCTAACGTGGTGAAAGATCCATCAGAATCGTTTAACAAGGTGTATTAGAATGCCTCAAAACTTGAATGGACTAACATTGAGTTAAATCCATACTAATATTATAAATGCGAAAGTAACTCTGTCTGCCTGTCCGTTACTCAATCACGCCTTAACTACTGAACCAATTTGCATGAAATTTGGTATAGAGATATTTTGATACCCGAGAAAGGACATAGGATAGGTTTTATCCCGGAAATCCTACGGGAACGGGTTTTTCTTTGAAAACGCGGGCGAAGCCGTGGGCGGAAAGCTAGTTAATGATATTTAATTAAGCTTTTATTTGGATAACTGGATGAACTGTCTTAATTTGAAACTTGTGGATAATAAATATATATTTATGCGTAAACTTCTAGAAGAAATATATTACATAATATAACTTATTGAACTGTCTGTAAATTTTTACACAAAAACATTGTTTAGTTAGCGTTAGCCTGGCTAATGACATAAAAAAATAGCTTAGGTTGTTGGATCCATTATGAAACTTTTACAAAACGTTTTTGGCGAGTTTTGCCAACTTATTTAAACAAAAAAGTTTTTTACTTACGAATAACCTTAGTTTATATCTATAACAGATAGTTTGGTTATAATATAGAAAATTAGGCTATTTCACAGTTTCCGGCTATTACGAATATATGACGTAAGCAATAGAGGGTGCAATCTGTGGAGTGGTGGTAATGAATTGGCTCGGCTATGATTGATGCGGTTCGACTATCATCCGCTAATGGCTAGAGTTTACGCACTGTGCTAATCGCTGGTTTTAATGAATCACAATACTATTATAAAGGCGAAAGTTTGTAAGGATGTATGGATGTATGGATGTTTGTTACTCTTTCACGTAAAAACTACTGAACCGATTACAATGAAATTTAGCACACATATAGAGGGTAACTTGGATTAACACATAGAATAGTTTTTATCCCGGAAATCCCACGGGAACGGGAACTATGCGGGTTTTCCTTTGCAAACGCGGGCGAAGCCGCGGGCGGAAATCTAGTCTACAATAATACATTATTTTTATCATATATTTTGTGCATTAGTAAAAGAAGAATTATTAAAAACAATTGCGTGCTAGTAGACTTTAAATATATTATGTAATTTTTATTCGTAGTACACATAAAATACTGTAACCAGATACATTTTTTAACTACGTAATCGTACACACTACAATATTATAATTAAAAAAACAGCGAGATTAATTGATTTTCACACAGCTGAGTATTAGAAAAATACGCCACTGGGTTGGATTGAAAAAAAATATGTTACATTTAATTCAAGGTCAGTCAAATTCGCTGTAATTAGCGCAGTGGGTCAGCCGAGCAAAGCATTTCATTACAAAATGAAATATGATTCAGAGCGCGTCCAGACGGAAAAGACGTTTGTATCAGATTTACTTTTCATGTTTAATTCATAGAAACGTTATGTATGAAATGGTGAACATTTTTAAGTGCGTTTTGCTTTTGTTTTAGGTGTAAGGGTGTATTTTTATGTTGTAAAGGGCATATCTTAAAAGTAATATGCAGATCGTTAGAAGATATTCACCTTTCAAAGGAAATATTCACATTTGAAATGTTTATTGATGTTTTTTAATTAAGTATCAAACTTTTTTCCCCACATTTACGTAATATCAAACCTATTTTTTTTTTCGACTCGACAGGTACAAAACGAATATTATGTTCTGTAATGGCATATTATGATAATAACAATAAAAAAAATATCTCAAAAGACGTGATTGGACGTTAAATAAACTGTCCTAAATATGGTACATATCGTTTTCAAATATTTTTGTCTTTATCGGCGATTAACCAGGAATGGAAGGTTATGTTTGTATATTGTCATGTATTTCGTATTGAACAATTACCATGTAAACCCATCCAAAAGCCAACCACGCCCAGCGTCGCTTGCCCCCATCGATCTGCCTGGTAAAGGTTTAAACTTTAAAGCTTCATAAAACTTGAACGCCCGGGGCGTGGCGAGATTGAAATATGTAAATGTTTATATTAACTTCGACAACTGCTATTCTCTGCTTAATTGTTGTCACGAAGGGTTGGTGAACGTTTTTCCTTTATTTTAGAGATAATATTTCAGCGGGAATAACAAAAAGTATGCATAATAAAGTATCGAGACTATCAGAGCTTTTACTGTCAAGTTACCATTACTATTGTTTATGCAACTTACTTGGCATAAGCGTATTTCAGATTCATATCTGTTGGTTTACTTCCTAGGATTAAAATTGCCTATCAAAATCTTTAGTCGTCATAGAAAAAAGGGAGAGATAATACGAGAATATCTTTTAAAAGCCCTTTATTCAGTATGAATGAAATTATTATTTATTCAGATGCTGAAACTATAACATTTTGTTTGTTATGACTTATTAATAGCAAATAAGTATATATTTTATTACATACAATACCTACTATAATAATTTAACTATTCGAAGTTATAATCCCTAGTAGTCAAAAAATTGCATTGCAAATAATATTTTAATTTCCATATTAGAAAAACTATTGATTATAAGTGCAGACTATAGGGTCATCCCCAAGTGTTAAAGATTAATTTTATAACCATCAGACATCAGACAAAAGTGAGGACAAAGCTTAAGCGACAATGGATCTCGTATTTTTAAATCTGATACTTAATATTTATGAGATTGCAAAACGCATCAACGTGCGGTTTGCTTAATAACATTGTTTTTAACCGACAATTTGTCGGGGAGCGAAACCCTTTAGGCAACATGGGGGTGGTTTTAGGGTTGGCACTTTGGAGTTTTTTGTTGTAGGAGGTAATAAAAGTAATTTCCTTGTATGCGAAGTAGTTTTGTAAAACATGATATTCTATTTATTATTTAAAGCAGAATTTTTTATCTAATTTCTATTCAGATTGATTATCAATACTAATAGGCGCTGAAAATAGAACAATTCCTTGCGATGAGATCGGGAAGTGAAAAAATGTAGCCTTAGATAATAATGCAATATAGGATTTTCTTTTTGTATGTTTGTCCTATTGTATTAATTGATTTTACTGCATCTTTTAAATCAGATGGAATATTTATAAAATAACAAAATTATAATTAGCACATTTTTTAAATATGTATAATGTGAGTAGTTTTTATTGTAAGTACAAATAAGTTAGTTAGTTGTATTAATGACGAATAAATAACTTATGACAAATAAATAAATAAAGTTGTGTCAACCCTAGCGCCGTTAAACGGTAGCGTATCTCGCAAACCGAGTTAAGGCGTCGTCTTCAAACACAATCTTTGATAACTTATTTACGACTTACATTGTGACACTATACATATATTATAAACAACATTGTTATAGAAACAATGCGCATTTTATTTAAAAATCAATTAATATAATGTTTATGAATAAGACTCCTCCCTTCTAGCTTCTATAACGACTCATTTAGTCATTTACAAATAAAATGCCTTGATCTTTTCTATTGAAAACCGCATCAATATTCGTTTTATATTTTTCAGTTTTTTAACAATAGTTTTATTAAAGCAAGTAGGTATGTATTTTTATGTAATTTACCTATATAAATACTAACAGATACAAAAATTCATTCATTCATTCATTCGGGTGCTTTATCAACGAAATATTAGGTACCTGAAAATATATGAAAATAAAAAATAAAAGTCACATGTAATATCTTCATAACGCATGGACAGACACACGCTTGGAAACGTTTTACAAATGTTATTTGTATCGGCCATTAACGGATATACTGTTAAGAGGAGGTTGAATGGCAATTTTTTTTTTTGGACAAAATATAACATTGACATTAGATTAAAATGATTTAGTAAAAGCTCATTATCACACTGTTTGTATGCGTTTCCTGAGAACATTTACTATGGTAATGTTTATTTTTTTTACACCATATGAAAGTAGAGATTTCAATGAACAAAAGGCTCCCCAAGTTTTTGAAAAAAGCTGATATTTTGACGGGTGACTTTTCGATTGAAAATTAGGTTGCTTTTTTGGTATTAATTCAAAATAAGGCGAAAAAATAAATATTTTTAATCAAATAAACTACAGTGTATTTGGGACATAATAAAGTAAGTTTCCACCAAATTTCGTAGAAAAAAAAAATTTTTTGAAGTAGATAAAAATAAAAAACCAAAAACTTGATTTTTTGAATTGTTCACCTAATTTTGAGGTTATGTGAAAAAATTGTAAATACAAAAGTTGTAGATCTATTACCTACAACTTTGCCATTGAACTTTTTTCCGTAGGACTTGTAGTTTTGTCGGAAATCGAGAGAGACCATTTTTTTCTCTTAAAAGCTCCCCCCTCCCACTTCCCGAACTCGAATTGACCGTAATTTATTATTCCTTTTATTTTTATCATATTCCCCTCCTTTTCTAATGGGTTTCATCCTACTGCGATTTTTTTTTATCTTTTTATTATTTGTAAAGTCTTCTACCCTGGTGTAAGTAATAAATTAGGTATGCACTGGCCGTAACCAAAGGACAATGTCCGGAATGGCCCTATGCAACAAAATGGATTGGAATACACGATAATTAACTGTCTATTTTATTATATTAGTTGCAAATACATTTGTAACACGGACTAGCTGTATGCCAAAATGAACAATAAAAAGTATTTTACGCGATTAATAACATTAATGGCCGCCATCTTCACCAAACGTCATGTCGTGTCGATAAAGAATAGGGATGGACGATTGATTGTAATCGTCCGACTGAATTTTTAATTTCCATAAAGTATAATTTAAATCGATTTTAAATCGATTCAAATCGTAAGCCAATGTATCGACTTACAAAAAATCGTGGTGTAAAAGATCGATTTATAAAAATCTATTTTATTTTTCAAGTTTACATTTATAATGTAAATATTATCCATTTTATGAAAAACAAGAAAGATAATTAATAAATGATCTCTTAACAGTAAAATCAGTTTTTTTTTTTTAAACGATCTATTGGACCTGAAAAATCGATTCTTCGATTAATCGATCTTTGATCGTCATCCCTAGTCACTTGTCACTGTCAGTGCTGTCAGTCTACTGATGATTACAATAGCGTCGCTTGCTGTTTGTAATTATTTGTATCGGTGTGTTTTGGTGACTTTTGGGACTATATTGCATATTACTATTTACTATTTTTTCTCATTCCTAAACGAATTCTTAGAATACAGGTACCTGTTAATAGATTCTATGCATTTAAACGTTTAACTTACATTATACACTTAGGCTTTAGAAAAAAAACTGCATAGGTACCTACCCAATTATCTAGGGAGGTGCTTAAAATAGCTAAATATATTATGATATATTGCTTTTCAGTTTCTTAAAAATCACTAAGCTATGAAAAACTAATATCTAATATTCGTTGTTATGGTTCCATTATAACCTCAAAATCTGATTCTTTTTTTGGAATATATCTATTCTGCAGCTAGTCCGCTATAAAAATAAGATCATTTAGGAGTTTACTAATGATCGACAACACAAAATATAATTTTCGGATGTTCTTGGTTCCAGGGCGAACAATGTATGGG
>CAJQZM010033598.1:0-15297 GCA_907164665.1 Colias nastes
AAAACAGCATATACTTTAACAAGATTTTATTATTAGTATTAAATAAAGAGCCGCTAAGGATCTACGCTATCTTAGTTCTGGTCGCCAAAGTACTCCTTCGCACCTTTGGTGTCGGGCTTGATCGTCTTGGAGCCGGGCCTCCAGTTGGCGGGACACACTTCTCCATACTTGTCCGTGTATTGGAACGCTTGCACCAGGCGGAGGGTCTCTTCTACGGAACTGTGGGAGGACAATTAATTGTTATTGCTTATGGTAAATTTTTACAAGTCAAAGTAACAAGGATAAGGAGATATTGTTAAAGATAAAGTATTCTAAAGTAAAGATAAAGTTTTCCCATTGGTATGTATAATAAAATGTGTTGTATTTTGTATATTTAGTATATTAGACAGGAAGCTGACCGTGATATTATAACCATAGGTACCATCTTACCCATGCTCCTATCTGTATGAAAAATTTTAGAAATATTATTACATATTATTTTTTTCTAATAGCTATTTGACAAGTAGTTGTTAGGTATTTTAAAGGTTTAGTGCGTGTGTTCGTACGCTTATGTATGTGTATGCGTATGATACGCGCATTCATTTGAGTGTACGTGTGAGTTCGCGCGTGTGTGTGTCTGTGTGTATGTGTGTACGTGTGTACGTGTGTCACTCACCGGCCCACGGGCAGGTCGTTGACGGTGATCTGGCGCAGGTTCTGCTTGTCGTCGATGATGAACAGCCCGCGGAACGGGATGCCGCTCTCCTCGTCGAGCACGCCGTAGTCGCGCGAGATGCGGTGCGACTTGTCGCTGATTATCGGGATGTTCATGGGGCCGATACCGCCTGGTAATTGTAAAAATTTAGTTTAATTATTGTTATATGCATCGATTTATTATTTGGACCCATAAAACGTAATAAAAATTTGAATATACATAGTCTTTTTTGAAAATATACGTAAATATTATGATATTGAGTTTTTAAATTGGAATTACTTGATAATGTACGCCTTTCCCAGTTTTTACACCAAGCAACGACAAACATATTTTACTAGAGGATTAGGAAATAAAGGGTTAAAATTTTCTCTTTAAAATGTTTAAAACAGTATTTTAATTCTAAACAAATTAAAAATGATCCCACTGAGATTTCTAACATGGAATGAAGAGATAATTTCCCGAAGACAAGACGATGTAATATTCAGGAAAATGAAACCCAAAAAAGAAACTGACCCTAAAAGCACATAATATTCCAAAATACAATCACAATTTGCGAAGTGCGACGCGAACAAAGCCGTAGGCAAGCGCTAGTCTACCTGTATATAAAGGTTTATATTCAACACAGAACCCGTTAAATATAGTTTACTAAAGGATGTTCTACAAAATACATTGAAACTTGCGATTTGCATGACATTGTATAGACAGAGCTTTATTACCACAAAATATATTTATTTGTTATTTCTTGATGGAACTGCCCCATTACATATTATGTAAAAATACAAAATATTTCAACGATCTCTAGGGATATATTAATTATTATAAAATTTTCATGAGATTTACATACAAAAGGATAAAAAATATAAATTCAAATTATAAAAAAACATTCGGAGGAAGT
The DNA here is from genome assembly GCA_907164665.1 of Colias nastes. Classification (NCBI taxonomy): domain Eukaryota; kingdom Metazoa; phylum Arthropoda; class Insecta; order Lepidoptera; family Pieridae; genus Colias; species Colias nastes. The sequence goes on from CAJQZM010033598.1 coordinate 1,590, forward strand.
CTCAAATGTGAAGGGAAATGAAAAGGATATAAGGAAGATCCTATTAAATGACATTAATAACTCTTAAAATGTTGAGACATCTGTTGAGACGCTATTTTTCAGAAACTAAAATACATTCCAAGTTTTTATTAATAATTTATAACACGCGGCGATTAAGGAATTTATGCTTTACTAGTAAATACATGTTTATATAGACAGTTCCACACCAGACCAACATTAAACCGAATGACCGACAGAATCCAATCCAACATATTTAAACCCCCCTTATTTTCTTTAGACTCACTGGCGTCACCTACAGACGCAGACCTACGGCGTCGCTCGCGTCGCGCACACCCTAACCGTCGAAACGCACGAAGACAAAAAGTGTCCGCGTCGTCTATAGACCGCCTAACATCTGCGGCAGTGGGAAATGTGCCTTTATGCTATGGGGCTTGGAATTTTGAGACATTTTTTATATTGGTATTGGCTGGATTTTTATTTTTTTAGACTACGTATTGGCTAGAATGTTGGGAGATTATCGAATTTGTCCATACTACATTCACTTATCAACCACATTATAATAATATAAAACATTCCAGAACATTCCACCACACACCTTGTTTTCGCCGCGTGTTTATCCCCGCGAAGTGCGTGAAGCGCGAGTCGGAACAAATACGATAATCATTGAACACTTAAAACCTTCTAGAAGCTTCTAGAACATTCGAGAACGTACCCTGCTTGCGCGGCGTGTCGATACACGCGAAGGGAACAAATACGTTACTCATAGAACATTCTAGAACGTTCTAGAACATTCGAGAACTAACCCAGCTTGCGCGGCGTGTTGATCCACGCGAGGTGCGTGAAGTGCGAGCCGAACATTTGTTCCACTCGCAACCAACATATTTGCTTTAAACATAGAACATCATAGAAACTTCCAGAAGCTTCTAGAACATTCGAGAACTCACTCTGTTTACGCGGCGTGTTGATCCACGCGAGGTGCGTGAAGTGCGAGTCGAACATTTGTTCCACTCCCACCCAACGTATTTACTTTAAACATCATAGAAACTTCCAGAAGCTTCTAGACCATTCGAGAACTAACCCTGCTTGCGCGGCGTGTTGATCCACGCGAGGAGCGTGAAGTGCGAGCCGAACATTTGTTCCACTCCCACCCAACGTATTTACTTTAAACCATAGAACATCATAGAAACTTCTAGAAGCTTCTAGAATATTCGAGAACTCACCCTGCTTGCGGGGTGTGTTGATCCACGCGAGGGGAACAAATACGTTAATCATAGAACCTTCCAGAAGCTTCTAGAACATTCGAGAACTCACCCTGCTTGCGCGGCAAGTTCATGCACGCGAGGGGAACAAATACGTTAATCATAGAACATTCCAGAAGCTTCTAGATCTAGAACATTCGACAACTTGCCCTGCTTGCGCGGCGCGTTGGTCCACAGAAGGTGCGTGACGCACCCAACGTATTTACTTTAAACATAGAACATCATATAAACTTCTAGAAACTTCTAGAGCATTCGAGAACTCACCCTGTTTGCGGGGTGTGTTGATCCACGCGAGGTGAGTGAAGTGCGAGTCAGTGGAGGCGGCGATCACTTCGCACCCGATCTTCCTGAATTCGTCGGCGCGTTCGCTGAACGCGATAATCTCGGTGGGGCAGACGAATGTGCTGGAAAATTGTATAAATACTTAAGAGTCCTTATCGATTTTAGAGTGATTTTTACTTGTTTCTGTAATTCTTTAGACGCTCGTTTAACAAAACTAAATTAGTAACAATGTGTGATGATATCTTAAATTAAAGATTCATTCAATATCTAAAATACGTTCGAGACAATTTATTGATATTCATTGTCCAGTTTGTTTAATAGCCAATAACCTAAGGCGTGTTTCAATTTTTTCCATGCGGGACGTTCGTGTCTTTGTATTTTACACGGAATTTAATAGAAGAAGTTTTCTTATAAAATATACTACAGTAAAGACATTGAGACATCCTAAAATATGTTCGAGGCAATTTATGTACTTTTATTGAAAAATTCAAAGAACATCCAAGTTAAAATAGCCTTACTTTGATGAAATTTTATGCGTATATGGCGTCGAATTTCTAGTTCTTACAACAGAGTTAAAAAAAAAATAAAAAATACACACTAAATGATAGGTTAATGCTTAAAAATTTGCAATAAAAAAAATACATATTATATGGGTGATTATACAAAAATGGGGTAACTTTTGAGGATATTTTGTTTACTATATTTTTTATATCAGATTGTTACAAATTAGGGTGTATATGATAGCTAATCTAATGAATATATTGTTCCAAATCGGGCCAGCCAATTTTTTAAGTAGATTGTGAGATATTTTAAATTTTCTGGATTTGGCCTCCAGGGGACTGACGAGGCTAACATGGTACTGATAAAAAACTATAACTTGTAATATTCTTAAAGAAATTTAATGAAAATTACTACAAATCTCTCAGTTTTAATAATGGCACATGTCTTTTACGTACTTAACACGTTTAAAAATGATAATTAATAATATGTGATACTGGGAAAAAACAATGTCTCAATTTTCAAAACAGCCTTCTGACATTTAACGCAACCTGAATATTCTTACTCTCTTACTTAACTTTTACTACTTTGACTTAGTTTTACTTGATATTTCAAGTAATTCACAAACAATAGAAACAAAAAAACGGCCAAGTGCGAGTTGGACTCCTAACAAACCTATTTTTTATTATGTTTGTAACTTAAAATTTACACTTTTAGCAATTTTTCCTTTATCTGTGTTATAAGACGTTGCTATTTACCAAGTAGAAGTAAACTATAGTAGACTGTATACACGGCAAGCATCCTGTGTGTTTTTTTATTCCCTTGCGAATATTAAATTTTGTGGAAATTTGCAGTATTAACGGATGTAGGTATCTTTTGATTGCGTTGCGTTATAAGTTTGATTTTTTTACAGCCCCAAGGGTTCTTAATCTTGAGTATCCAATATAAATTTCAGATTGATACCTCCACGCGTTCCAAAAAAACGTCTTAACAGACAAACGGACAACAAAGTGATCCTATAAGGGTTCTGTTTTTTCCTTTTGAGGTTCGGAGCCCTAAAAATCTACCAATATTTATGTTAAAAGTACTAATTATAATAAAATTAAAAACCAAAGGCTCGAATGAAAGTCTCATCTGAGTTTTCATAAGAGCCCCTTGACATTTTTATAATGTTATTAAGTATATTAATTAACTTTTATGTTATTTTGAGGTAATTTTACTTCACAGTATTATACGTATACGTATTTATCTGATAAATATAAAAAGCTATGCCCTGAAAGCATCAAAATCAATAATTAAAATAAAATAAGATCTTTTTAATAAAATTATTAGTAGTTTGTTTCAATAGCTCTTTTCTTTGCTACTCTTTTTTAAATGTTTCTTCCCTAGTCAAATTCAGTTTCTTTTAGCGTGGCGCATGATGTTTTTAACTGAAATATAAAATAGAAATGCTTATACCAATAGCAATCAAGATAAAAGTTCTCAAAAACGATAGAATCATCAGTACTATGGGGTCGCGTCAGTCCTCTGGCGCGATATCTGACAAAGGACTGATGCCAGCGGATTGATGAAAAGGGACTTAATATGAGGTTATAATCACAAATTATGTTTTTTTGGCTAATTTCTAATATCAACAAACTATATTTTTACAAATCATAGTTAACCATTTATAAATGAAAATAAAAATCAGATTAACAATAAAATAACGACTCACCATAGGACTGAAATGTTGACTGGCCCAGCACGAGTTTAGAGGACAAACACAACCCATGCGCTGGTACAGTTATGACGGCCGTCAAAATATGCGGTGCACAAGTAACTTCATTACCAACATTAATACTTAGACAGGGATTTGACCTCGACTTGATGATATTTAGCGAGAATTTCAAATTTAAAAAACACACAACGGACTGACCAATAAAAACGATGACAAAGTTTATTTTTATTTTTTAAATAAAATGTTAAATATTGCGTTATGAAAGTTATAGTATATAATACTATGTACATCAAAGATTGTCCTGAATTAGTAAGTTTTCTTAAATCAATGATAATGTTTATAAGATAGTCACTTGATTGTTGGTTTTCGGAGTTGTGACATGCCAAAGTACTGACGTTTGAAGTATTAATTTTGTTTTTTTATCAATTTGTATTTTAAATAAAGAAGTGAAAGTGAGTGACCAAATAAAGGACGCTTTATTGTTTTAAAATAGATTGTTATTTGATTAAAATATAATAAGACTTTGTTTAAATTGGCTGATGACACTGAGTTACCCCATTTTTGTATAATCACCCATATGTTTTATGAAAGAAATGGAATAATTTAAAGTTCTCTAGAATTTTAGATTATATACGGGAGCGCAAACGTTGTTACGGCAGATCTATATAATCGAATATTCTAGAGAATTTTAAATTATACCATTACTTTCATATAACATAGTAGTTAGTTTTTTTAAACGAGCTCCTAAAGAATTAAAGAAACAAGTCAAAATCACTCTTAAAATCGATACGGCCTCTTAAGAGGCCGTATCGATTTTAGAGTGATTTTGACTTGTTTCTGTAATTCTTTAGGTGCTCGTTTAAGAATACTAAATTAGTAACAATGTGTTATAATATCTTAAATTAAAGATTTATTCAATATCTAAAAAGTGTCCGAGACAATTAATTGATTTTCATTGTCCAGTTTGTTTAATAGCCAATAAACTGAGGCGATTCAATTTTTTCAATGCGGGACGTGTCTTTGTAGTTTACACAGAATTTAAAAGAAGAAGTTTTCTTATAAAATATACAACAATAAAGACAGTTATACTAGAAACATCCTAGAAAGACATCCTAGAAAGTGTTCGAGGAATTTTAAGTACTTTTATTCAAAAATTCAAAGAAAATCTAAGTTAAAATAGCCTTACTTTGATGAAATTTTATGCGTATATGGCGTCGAACTATGGCGTCGAATTTCTAGTACATACAACAGAGTTAAAAAAAAAAAATACACATTAAATGATAGATTTATGCTTAAAAATTTGCAATAAAAAATACATATTATATGTTTTATGAAAGTAATGGAATAATTTAAAGTTCTATAGAATTTTCGATTATATACGGGAGCGCAAACGCTGTTACGGCAGACCTATATAATCGAAAATTCTAGAGAACTTTAAATTATTCCATTACTTTCATAAAACACAGTAGTTAGTTTTTTTAAACGAGCTCCTGAAGAATTACAGAAACAAGTCAAAATCACTCTAAAATCGATACGGCCTCTTAATATAGTTTAAAAACTAATTGACACGCTTAAACTCTGTATTATCAAGTTTGAGTTAAATCTGTTTTACTGATGAAGCTAATAAAAGTAATTTCAGAACAACATAGCTATCTTAGTCCTAAACATATACAAATATCATTTAAATGTAAGTATAATATTGTGAAATACCTACCTGCAGTACTTTAATTATATGCAAATAAACATGCTAAAATAAATTTTACATTATTCTTTGTTCTCAAAATAGAATCGATTTAAAATTTTAAATGTATCAATTAACATTTTAATTAATTCTTTTCATGGTTCGTGAAAAAAGTAATTATCGTGTTTATTCTTATAGTTCAGCATTTGAATACCAAAAACTGTTTTTGTTACTTAATAAATATTTATTTATTTAGCATTTGCTAATGTATCTACGAACATAAAAGGCCGAATACATATATAAATATGGTATGATTACTGACTTATGACGATGATTTTTTTGTATTGTTCATTTCTTTCCTAAACATGGTATCTAATCAGTAATTACAATTTTAAAAGTGAATAATAAGGTAACATTTTCTTTAATAATTTAAAGAAACAATAATTGTGCACACTGAATAAAGACAATGATTTGAACAATGCATATAATTTAATGTTTACAAATCTGATGTAAATATCGCCATTCAAGAAGTTAAATTAAATCCGTAATTTTCATGCTTTTAAAAATATATTTAAAAAGAAATAAATACAAGGAAGTTAGCTGTTATTCCACTAGCGAACAAAAGGATTTTTGAAAAAATGTATAATTCTAGGTATCAAAAATATATTTTATCCAGAATCTTCTATGGCGATGTTTTTTTCACTCTTTCACGCGAAACCACTGAACAGATTTTGATGCTACTTCGCAGTGATATAGCTTTTTAGTTTTTACCAAAATACAATAAGCTATAGAAATTGCCCGCGGAAAACCACGCGGCACACCTAGTATGGCTATAACCGACACAAGTTCCCATGACGACTAGCACACTAAACAGGTTTAAGGCCAAGCGCGCACCACGATTTTAATTTTTGCGACACGATTTCAAAATCGCGCTGTAGAAAATCGCAAAGAGTACGGTGCGCGCACAGCGATAATTTAATTGTGATCCTTACTCACTTTCATCATGGATTTCGTACAAGTTGCTTGTCTTTATTTACTACTTCGGAGGATAAGAAGAAAAAAAAAGACGGGTTGCACTCCGGGAGTGCCGGCAGAAGTGAAAACTTGATTATTAACGTTGAGTTCTCTCCATCCGTCTTACGCTTTTTCGATCAGGTCACGTGTCCTGACGCGAGTTTAAGATTTTATACCCATTACAGAAAAAGTGCTCAACGCCGCTAAAGAAGTTTTCACTTCAAAAAAATTGGTTGTCTGTAAAGTCGGTTTACTGACGATAGTTGAACGTGACAACGGCCGATTGTGCTTCTTTGTCGCTCGTTCCGCGCTCTCGCTTGCACTTCAAGCCTTACATGGAACGCCTCAGAGCGAGGTAACGCCGCATGAGTCATGTTTTTTCGTGCGTGCAGCCGGCTCTATCGAATTATAAGACGTTGTCACGTCAAAAGAAAATTCGTCAATATTGGACTCATCCTTTTACAGCAGATATAATTGTCAAAGGTTTCTTTTATCAGAAATACAATGAACTTCGGATGTATCCCAAAAAATTCTTTGGCTATTTATAGAATGAAAATTCAAACTTTTGACAGATTACTGAGTTTATGTTTACCAAACAATACCTATTACGATGTTTACTGTTGGACAGATGAAACGCAAGTGAAGTGCCAGCCGGGGCCGGGTGTGCGATTTTATTATCGCAGTGCGCGCGGTACCATACAATTAAACTAGTATATAAGACAACAGCTAAGCAGCCTTTTTCCATTGTACATCAAAATATTCAAGGCTTGGCTAGCAAATTATTAGAAATAGAATTATTCTTAAATCATTATAGTATTAAAGTTTTTTGTGTAACAGAACATTGGCTTAAACAATGTCAGTTGTTAATAAATGTTGATAATTATGAGTTAAAAAGTATATACTTTAGGAAACATGCTATTCATGGAGGTTCTCTTATTTTTGTACACAATAGTGTAAAATGCAAAGAACGAACTGACATTGTTAGTCTATCTGTAGAACGCACCATTGAACTGTCCTGTGTTGAACTTGAGCGTTACATTATTGTTTGCGTTTATAGGCCTCCTTCCAGTGACTATAATATGTTTGAGACAGTCATGGAAGAAATATTAAAGCGTTTGAGCAGAAGTGAAAAGAAGGTTATAGTATGTGGAGACTTTAATATTGATTTACTTTCACACACACAAACGGCAACACGAATAGTTAATTTATTTCAATCATTTAATTTACATAAACTTTTTGATGAACCCACACGAATTACACCTAGTTCTGCAACTTGTATTGATAATGTTTACTGTGATTGTAACTTTTTAGAAAAAAATATTCTCAATACACTGACTTCGGATCACTGTGGCCAGAAAGTAGTTTTTGAATGGGATTGCATACCTACATTTAAAAGAATTAATGTTAGGCCTATAACTAAAAAAGGCATTCATAAATTTAGAGATAATATTAATAATAAATTGCCTGGCCTGAATGATCAATCCTTTCATAATAATCCTTGTGAAATGTTTACAAATCTTTTTAATTTAATTCATAATGAGTTTGAAAAAATCTTTAAAGTTAAATCTTTAAGTATTACCAAGGATTTACCATTTAGCCAATGGGCAACACCTAGTATACACAGATGCAGGAACGTTTTATATGAGTTATATGGCATGAAGCAATATAACAAAGACTTGTCATTTCTTAGTTATGTTAGAAATTATTCAAAAACTTTTAAAAAAGTTTGTTTCACTGCCAAGTGCTTGTATGTCAGAGATAAAATACGCAACTCTGATAACAAAGTTAAAACGGTTTGGGCAATTATTAATGGTGAAATGGGCAAAAGCCAATCAAATAGTGCCATAAAACTTGTTAATGCTGGTAGGGTCATTGACAAAAGTGCTGATGTTGCGCTTGCTTTTGAAGATTTTTTTAGTAGTGTCCCTGCTAGTATTACCGAAAAATTAAATTCGTCATCAGCGCTTGCGGAGTCCTACTTGAGGGACCATGTTGCTGAGTGTAATGTATTATTTGAATTGCGACATGTGACTGCAGAGGAAATTGTTAAAACTTTTAAAACATTAAACTTAAAAAAAACATGTGATCTCTGGGGAATGTCTGTAAATTTAGTAAATAATATTATAGAAAACATTGCCAACCACTTAGCGTTTATATTTAATCAATGTTGTGACTGTGGTATATTCCCTGATTTATTAAAGTTAAGTAAAGTAATTCCTTTATTTAAAAGTGGTGACCAAGAAGACTGTAATAACTATAGGCCAATTTCCATTTTACCAACTTTGAGCAAAGTCTTCGAGAAATTAATTTTAAACCAATTATGTAGTCATTTTGTATCAAATGGTTTACTGCACGCCAAACAGTTTGGTTTCACAAAGGGGCGCTCTACTACTGATGCTGGAATAGCTCTTTTGTCACATATATATAAAGCATGGGAAAATTCAAAGAATGCTTTAGGGATATTCTGTGACCTTTCTAAGGCTTTTGACTGTGTAGAACATACCACTCTATTACGGAAACAAAATTTTTATGGTATTAAAGGTTTATCTCAGGACCTCATAGCTTCATATCTTCAGAACAGGGTACAAACCGTTGTTGTTAATGGAGAGAAATCTCGCGGTGCGCCGATTAACATAGGTGTTCCGCAGGGATCTATCTTAGGACCGTTTTTGTTCTTAGTATATATTAATGACCTACCTTATTATTTGCAGGATATGTGTGAAATAGTACTGTTTGCAGATGATACCTCATTAATATTTAATGTGGATAGACATGACTCAAACGTTGACGAAGTAAACTCTGCTCTTTTACGCATATCCAATTGGTTCACTGCTAATAATTTATTATTAAATGCAAAAAAAACAAATTGTGTAGAATTTATCCTTCCAAATGTAAAAAAGGTGAAAAGGGATATTATTTTAAACGGGGAGGTTTTATACCCTGTGGATTCTACTGTTTTTCTTGGATTGACACTAGATGAGAAGTTACAATGGGGGGCCCATGTTGCCGCCACCGCTGCTAAGCTTAGTTCAGCTGCATATGCAGTTCGAAGAATAAGGCATCTCACCGATGTAGACACGGCTAGATTGGTTTATTTTAGCTACTTTCATAGCATTATGTCCTATGGAATTCTGCTATGGGGCAGGGCTGCAGATATAGAAACTATATTTATATTACAGAAAAGAGCCATACGCTCTATATATAATTTACGTGCTAGGGACTCACTAAGAGATCTCTTTAAGAATACTGGTATCCTCACTGTACCATCACAGTATATATTTAATAATATTTTATATGTACACAAAAACGCAGACTTACACACAAGAGTAGGAGATAGACACTGTTATGGCACAAGGAACAGAAATAAAATTGAAATGCCATTTTACCGGTTAGCTAAAGTTAAAAATTCATTTATGGGTCAAGGTATACTTTTTTACAACAAAATTCCTCATAGTATTAAAGAGTTTAGTAGTGCTAAATTTAAGAATTATGTAAAAAACGTCTTAGTTCAGAGAGCCTATTACAGCATTAAGGAATATATGGAAGATAAAAACCCATGGAGGGTTGTCGCGTAAAAACCGCAGGACAGTTCTTTGGCATATTATGATAATACATATATACGTACGGTTACTTACATATTTTGTAAAATTAAATTGTAATACTGAAATGATTTAAAAGAGCAACTATGGAGTTTCTTGCCGATTCTTCTCCATAGATACTGCTTTCCGAATCGGTGGTAAATGATAAAAATATGTATTGACGTTTCAAAAGTGCTTCTCGAAGAAGTCTAATTGAATAAATAAATGTTTGAGTTTGAGTTTGAATTTCATATTCTGCATTTCATTTTCGCGACGATCGCGTCGCGAGCAGTCGCAGCAAAATGTGACAAATCACAATTTTAAAATCGCTGCGATTATTTAATCGCATGTGCGCGCATTGTCATAGTAAGGCCAAGCGCGCACCACGATTTTAATTTTTGCGACACGATTTCAAAATCGCGCTGTAGAAAATCGCAGAGAGTACGGTGCGCGCACAGCGATAATTTAATAGTGATCATTACTCACTTTCATCATTGATTTCGTACAAGTTGCTTGTCTTTATTTACTACTTCGGAGGATAAGAAAAAAAAAAAGAAAATTCGTCAATATTGGACTCATCCTTTTACAGCAGATAGAATTGTCAAAGGTTTCTTTTATCAGAAATACAATGAACTTCGGATGTATCCCAAAAAATTCTTTGGCTATTATATAATGAAAATTCCGCCAAAAGGCCGCCCATTGTGCTTTTTTATTATTTTTTTATTATTGTAATTTGTAACCTTTATGTAGTTATATTTTGATTCTTGCACAATAAAGTGTTAAATAAAATAAATAAATAAATTCAAACTTTTGACAGATTACTGAGTTTATGTTTACCAAACAGTACCTACCTATACCACTACGATGTTTACTGTTGGACAGACGAAACACAAGTGAAGTGCCGGCCGGGCCCGAGTGTGCGATTTTAGTATCGCAGTGCGCGCGGTACCATACAATTTCATATTCTGCATTTCATTTTCGCGACAATCGCGTCGCGAGCAGTCGCAGCAAAATGTGACAAATCACAATTTTAAAATCGCTGCGATTATTTAATCGCATGTGCGCGCATTGTCATATCAACTCATACGTTGTATTTCTGCGATAAAATAATCACGCTGCATAAAGTCGTGGTGCGCGCTAGCTCTAACTCGTACGTTGTATTTCTACGATAAAATAATCACGCTGCATAAAGTCGTGGTGCGCGCTAGCTCTAACAAGTTCACAAAGTATCTACGAATATTCGAATGCAAATAGGGCGTGAAATTATTCGTCAACTGTATTATGAACTCTAAAGTTTCTAAGGGCCTTAAAGGGTTCTAAAGGGAAGATCGATTGTTTACTGCGGCACGAATCTTTGATCGCTAATTACGGATCGGGAGTGTAAATTAAGAAGACAAAGGGAAGCTGGTCTCCGTTAATTATTTTGATATGCAAATGTTTGTATACATTATATAGGTACTTCTTAAGAGAACATAGTAGCCCCTTAATCTATACTAATATTATAAAGTTTGTTTGATTGAACGCGCTAATCAGGAACTCAGGAACTTTAGGTCTGAGTTGAAAAATTTTTTCATTGTAAGATGGTCCATTTATCGAGGAAGGCTATAGGCTACACATGGCTAAGACCAATTGGAGCAGAGCAATACGGGTAAAACCTCGGGGCACAGCTAGTTGTTTATAATAATAAACAACAAGGTACGTAGTTTTGGTGATAAATTATCTAGATTGCTATCACAAGGATAACGACGACAGAAGATTATTGTGAAAATGGTTTTAGCATCTAGACTCGGGGATTTTGGCTTTACGTTGACGAGACAGACGGTTTTATCGTAAGGTATATTATAAAATGTAAAATATATTGCTGTAATTTCGTAGCAAATCTCGACGTATATCTACTAAAATAATTAAACACGTGCAGAAAATTTAATTTCTACGAACTCATATTGCCCAACTCTAAGTGCTTATAAATATATTTTAACTGACGAAGTTAGGTATTAGTTATGCAAGATATTTCGGATATTTATAAGTAGATAATGCTTATACTGATAACTGTTTCAAATTTTTGCATACGTGAAAAAAATATCGACTTAAAATAAGTAGGTATATGGACCTAACTAGGTTTTCTTTCATCGCGAATTGTAGCACTACGTTGTTCTGCCTTACTCTTATCACTTAGGGGTATATAGATGTCCGATTTTCAGACCTACCGAATATGCAGACAAAATTTCATGAGAATCGGTCAAGCCATTTCAATGGAGTTTAACTTGAAACACCCCTACACGAGAATTTTATACTTAAACTTATTAGATTATGTTATTATTTTATGTCGTAAATATACTTACAAGTCAAGTGGGTAGAAGAAGAGCACGACATATTTGCCCTTGTAGTCGGAGAGAGCGACGTCTTTGAACTCGCCGTTCACTACAGCTGTAGTTTTGAACTGAGGCGCGGGTTTGGTCAACTGCAGCGGCATTTTGTTGAAACTGAAATGTTGAGAGGTATGGATTATTTTTGAGTAAGTAGTTGAGTTGGTCGAGTGAATTGAGAGGTACATCTAAACATGTGAATGTAACCTTGTATCCCGCTACAAATTGATAACGACTACCGATTTAAAACAGGTCGTCTTGTCTGGTGAGCTGATTTGTATTAGATTATCCTGTTACCTGTATTACAACTGAACTGAATTGAAATAGGGGACCATGAGGTCTTATAGTAGTGTTTTTTCCAGTGTGTGAAAAGATAGCGCTGTTATTTTTCCACACGGGAAATATAACTGCTAAAAGAGATCATGGTACAGTACTGTGGTACAGGGCTGAATTGGAACGGAAACAATGCACTTTTGGAATCTATTTGTGGAAATTTCAATACCATCATAACGATAATTTTGTTGGCATTAAGAGACTGAAATTACTAAGTAGTAAGTTTCTATAACAACATGTGTAAAATATAAAGGAAGATCACGTTATTTTACTAGCGATAAGAATATCGTGGAACTGTAATTTGAACACATAAAAACATTTAGGTTAAGGACGCTGTCACAAATCTGCGTTACTCAAATTTAGGTATTTAACGTCGCAACGTGGTTCGCGGGAACATCACGCTCACGTAAACATAGCGCAATCCATTTTATAGATCATCTTCATACTTGATATTATTTTTTTTTTATATTTTTATTGAAATTGATTCCAGAAGATTACTGGGAACTTTAAAAATTCATTTTGTTTCTTTTATTAGTAGGTACGATCCTTATAAGTATTTTAGTGTATTCAACCAACTTAAAAAAGTGTGACTATTTTACAACAATTTGAATAATAATAATCAGTTAATGAATTGTATACAATATCGAAGCTTTTTAAGAAATGTATAAAATACTTTTTTTAAGAATTATTATCATACATAATATTATGTAAACCCGGCATTGTATGCAATTCTTAGTAAATGTATGTTATTCCGAGAAACAGTCGGAATGAAATAAATTAAATTCGTCACATTACCTATATCTTTAAATCTGAACTTTTCCTAAGTAGCAAACACATTTGCAAATGTGGGTGGTTTTTGGGGTAGCTATTAACCAATATGAGGTCAAAACTAAAATCCAAGATGGCGCCGACGAAAATTTAACATCTTTTCGTCACGGGTGTCATTTTCATGGTTTTTGGGGTAGCTATTAACCAATATG
>CAJQZM010033599.1:0-22159 GCA_907164665.1 Colias nastes
ACCCGTCGAGCTGTCAAAAAGCAATTCTTATAGTGGACAGACTATAGGCTTGTACTTGTGTAGATATTTTTTTTTCTGCGTGATGATTATACATATAGCTCAACTTTTATTTTTCGTTCATACTTACATTCAAAGTTACGAGGTATAGAATTCATTTCTATATAACTATTAAAATTGTGCTTAAAATAAATACGAAAATGTTGTAACTTATTTAGTTTTTAGTCCTGTTGTGGTATCGCATTGTAAAGGAAAGAAAATAAAGAGAATTTAACGTAGAAACATTTCCTTTATATTTATGCACGTAGCGTAAAGCCAGTGCACTAAAATTACATCCTAATAACTATGGCGAGCTTTCTAACAAACGACACGGTTATCTATTGCAAAACTTTAAAGCGAAATTATGTTACCGAATATTAAATTTCTGTTGTCTTTGGAAATTTATGGGTACCTTTTAGAAAGCTGATTATTACACACTCGCTAGAAGATGATTTATTACCACACCTATTATGATGTAGCCCTTTCATACGTTTCATTAAAGTTTGAGTGTTGGAGGCTTTGTATGAGATGGTAAAGGAACCAAAGAAGACATATAGATGAAAATGTCCTGTTTACGACTTTATACACTAGTGTTGAATTCGACGAATTAATTTTTCGGTATCTATCTAGAGTTCGATACTTCAAACGAATAATGTTTATTCATTTTTATTATTTCGTTAGAAAGGGGTTTTGATAGACTAATTGTTTTGATATGTATCGATAAAACTACGAATATCGCAAATAAGCAAATAGTAATCGTATTTTTTGTTGGATTAATACAAAACAATGTGTTTTAAAACAGTGAATTGAACAGTGAACAATTGTATATAAAATATTGGTTCGTTCGTTTCTATTAATAGATATTCGAAGTATTATTAATCGAACCTTAATATCATACGATACGAAAATCACAATGTTTCTAGTACTTTTTTATGGATTTGTAGATTATTTAAAAGTGATACATATACGGATCTAGAAAAATTAAACTTATTATTTAGGTAGGTACGTAGGTATAAGTGGTTGGTAGGTATGTCTAATTAATTATTAATCCCCACCCTACTAGTATAACTTCCATTAGTCACTTTGCTAATTAATGTATTTGTCGGCGCAACGACGATATACGACTACCCTCAAACTACTAAATAATTATAACTAGCTAAAATTTACTTTGATCTTTTTAAATAAGTGGTTGATTAATGTAATGAAATAATTAAAGTAACGAAATAATTAATGTTTGTTAAAAATGATAAAAATTCATTGTAAAAATTCGAGTGGCAACACTCAAACTAATTCTTGTGAGTCATGGTTTGCTTTAAATACGAGCGCCCGACGGCACAGAGCACATTCACGCGCCGGCCGTTGGAGCGTTCGGAGCTCTCTCTATAATTACGACGTGGATAAAAAGGGCAGTAAAAATACCTACGGGCGTTCTACTTCGAGTATGAGCGCCTGCCCTGATGGTGGTGACGTCACTCTTTTTAAAAATAGCCTTTGGGCCCTTCTTCCGTCATCAGAAGTTGGATAGAATTCAAGCTCACTCTTTTTAAATATTAAACGTTAACGTAGTTTTGTAACGGCATACTGGCGTTTGTGTTTTTTCGTGCGTTGTGTAAAGTAAAAGTTTATTACGTGGATTATTGTAACGGGAGTGTAGTTCATCGAAGGAATTGTGTGTGTTATCTGGGCTGCGCCTCTCTTTGTGATAAGCATAAATCTACGAGAACCTCCGAGAAATCTACGAGAACCTCCGAGAAATCTACGAGAACCTTCGAGAATCTGCCTATGTCACAAATGAGTAGGTGTTGATCACATGATACGCGAACGGACTGTCTCTGTCATGTGGAGTGTTCAGTATTCTGAAAGGTCAGTGTGGCCGAGGCAGTGTGTTTTTGAAATCCCGAGATGAACTACCGTAGTGTTGTAATACGAGAAAAGGCGTACGAGGACGTACGATTGTCAGTATGGCCGTGTCAGACGTAACTTTGATTTAGTATTTTTGTGGATGAATAGTTGTCAATGTAGTTGTCATTATTTCATGTCAGAACATGCTTAGCTATCTTAATGTGAGTACAAAAAAAAAACTGATTTCTAAATTAAACAGTTAAAATCTACGAGAACCTTCGAGAACCTCCGAGAATCTACGAGACCCTCCTAGAAATCTACGAGAACCTCCGAGAAATCTACGATAACCTCCGAGAAATCTACGAGAACCTCCGAGAAATCTACGAGAACCTCCGAGAAATCTACGGGAACCTCCGAGAAATCTACGAGAACCTTCGAGACTCTCCGAGAACCGACACAAAATACGCCGAGAATCTTTCTCTTCTTTGTCGATTCACTCTTGGCAGAGTGGTCGTGGTCACGTTGAGACATCCACAAGTGGAGGCGGACACAGCTTTCCGCACGATCTCCCGCCATGTCTTCCTGTTACTAGACTGTCTGGTGCAGTCTGATACACAAATTCCTATAGCAGATTTCACTTGGTCTGTCCAGCGCATTGGTGACCTGCTTGGCATTGTTACAGACATTTACAACGAGGCTGGTGCAGAGCGCGCACCGCCTGTCAGTATGGCCGTGTCGGCGCAACGACGATATACGACTACCCTCAAACTACTAAATAATTATAACTAGCTAAAATTTACTTTGATCTTTTTAAATAAGTGGTTGATTAATGTAATGAAATAATTAAAGTAACGAAATAATTAATGTTTGTTAAAAATGATAAAAATTCATTGTAAAAATTCGAGTGGCAACACTCAAACTAATTCTTGTGAGTCATGGTTTGCTTTAAATACGAGCGCCCGACGGCACAGAGCACATTCACGCGCCGGCCGTTGGAGCGTTCGGAGCTCTCTCTATAATTACGACGTGGATAAAAAGGGCAGTAAAAATACCTACGGGCGTTCTACTTCGAGTATGAGCGCCTGCCCTGATGGTGGTGACGTCAGCATCACTGACGTCACTCTTTTTAAAAATAGCCTTTGGGCCCTTCTTCCGTCATATTTAATTTAAATACTGAATTCATTAGATACTAACTTCGGACACATATAATTAACTGTAACTTTTTTTTGTTGTAAAGGCATCAAGTTGATTTCGTAGAAAATATAAATAATTTCTCAGTAAATTTCTTAAGTTAACAGTACTATCTCGATAAGATCTCGATAGTATAATAAAATTCCCTTTACAAATATCATTATTTAAAATAGGTATATCAGTTTAATAGGACTCAGTCACATCTGTTATTTCAAATAGATACCTAGTTGAGATTATGATTTATGGATATTCTCTCTAGTTGCGATGCGTGGAGACTTCTCAGAAAGAGAGACGGTTACTAAGCTAATAATATTATTGAACGTTAATAATTACATAGCGACTCCTTGATTATTACTGTTCCGGAATATAAATGATATCTGATTTTCAACTTTTCCATGTTATCATTAGTATTATCTGCTCTGTATTTTTGTTTGACATACAAGTGGGTGTTTCGTAATGTTCAATTTGATTTCTGATATACTTCAGCTGTCTTTCATAAAGTCTATATAATTTCTACGAGTCCCGTTGTCGAACAATCTAACATGAATTATATCTAATTTAATGGGAATGATATGTAACAACATAATATAGGCTTTTATAATCAACAATAATAAAGAGAAATACAAACGTAGGTATTCATCACGAGCACAAAATATACAGCATGTTATTTGAGACATTCACTTTACGTGCACTATTTCGTGTATCCAATAAAGTTGGTGATACAGTGTCGGTGATTGCAATACGGTACATAATCGGGCTATGGAGGGACGCTGAGGCAAATTTACCAACGACCTCTTGGCACACATCCAAGTCGTCAGTGAACCGGTGCGGCCCATGTAAAACTGCTTTACTAAAACTGGATGATTTTTTTATTCATTTAGTCTCTGGAGCAGTTTATGACGTCAAAGTTGGAGAGCATGTTGCGGGTTGCCTCACTTGTTCGAGTACACACAGATATGGTGACTTTGTTTTTACGATGCTTATTTATATATTATGATTCATACACATTATATTTTCAGAATTCTATTTTAATAACGTTTAACGAGGTCTGTGTCTATTCGTTTACCCTACACGGTTTCCAGGAAAATTTTATTTAAATTGAACAATTCGCAACATGTTTTAACACTGAAATCCAGTTTGAGGAAATATATAAACTGCATTGTCTCTACGTTGAGTTTAAGTCAGCGGATAATAATTTATGCAAAATATTTTATTCATGTCATGTTTTAAATCTATGTGATAAAATCTGTCTTTGTTTTACATAATCTGAAATAAATAGAAAACTTAGCAACAGTTGCATTAGCTGTATTTGTGGAATTACTTAGTCTGTGTTAGTACACACGGCAATTTACCCAAATAATGATCGAGTGATAGTTGACTAACGATCTGGCTAGCTTATAGCTGGATATCTACATGTTGGGCTGATATATTGCCGGAAATTAAAGCCTTTGATGTGTCCGGTCAGGTACCCATACGCTCATATTATAGTATCCTTCGCAAGAACGGGAAGATTATTAAACTTCGTCTTATATTTTGGTTATTTAGATAAGACAAACCATGGGACGTAAATTAAATAAGATAAACTATTAAAACATAGATTTTGATAGACATCATATTTTATTAGTTTTATTTCATCAAAATCGTTTAATATTCATTTATAAACTTATTAATTAACTATGGTATGAATTAGTTTATAAATACAAAAGCAAAATGAAAACCAAACGGAATAAAATTGAATGTGTACAACTTTTAGCCTAATAAGTTTGCGGCCGCTGTGGCGGGTTCCAGCGCTCTCTATTTGATTGTCGGATTGACATATTTTGATTGCTGAATATGAATTCAAAATCCGGTATCAATTGTATTTTTCCTACACGTGTTTTTTCTATTCTGTCATCTGAGACTAGACGGATTAAATTGATTGATTTATTGCACGCCTCATAAGCGAAGCGTTGAGGTGGGTACTACTGTCACTTCGCGCAAAACATCTGATTTTTCAAACTTAAAATGTCTTTATGTATCATACATTGCACTTGTAAGATAATACATACACACACATATTAAGAAAAAACACTATTTTTAACATTCATGATATTTTTGATGTTATTTTTGTTATTTAAACTAGTTAAAAAACAGTTTAAAAAAGTTCTGTCTTGGACGTCCGTGTGTCTGTATGTGCGGAGGATTTTCTTGTTAACACGATAGCGACCGAAATACTTTACTAATCGAGTCTTTTTTTTTCTCTTACGCTTGAGTATGCTCAGGAATAGAACCCTTTCATTTTTCAGGGTCTGATTCGATGTGGTTTAATTGTTATTAAATAAACAAAAAAAAAAGGATGAGATTATGAGGCGTGCACTTTTGGATTTTCCAAATTTTTTTACTTTATCTGTATGAATTTCTAAATAAGAATAAGAATAAGAATAAATAAATTTTATTAGGCACACCAAATTACCACCACCAACACAAACAAACAAAAAAAAACAATATCAAAATACACTCTTAAAAATAAACAAACATAAAAATTAAAACTAAGAATATAATTTGTGTGGCGACTGGCGACCTAAAGGGTAAGGCCGCTCAGCATATGCTAATGCTATGCCGATGTGGTCAGCATAGCGCTGGTTTTCAGGGCCCCACCAGACAACAAAACGCTTAAGTCTAAAGTGTCTCTCTCTGCTATCGGTTAATTAAACAATTAATTAAGAAATAAAATAATTATATGTTTGCATGTATAGAATATAATATATTACTTTTTTATTTTATTTTATTTGTATAAGAACATAACAGTCATACATGATTTAATATAACAAAGTTCTAAAATTCACTACGACCACACAACATGTTCTATTATTAAAAAAGAAAAACAGCATATAAAAAAGAAAACATATTACGATTATATTACCCATATTGTGAAATACATATACTTATAATACATTCAAAAATTCAAATAATACACTAATATACAGTACTCCCAAACTGATAATGCGCATAGAAAAATTCGTCACTGTTCGGCAACTGTCATATTCCCCGAGCCTCCGAAGACGATATGTATATAGAGTGGTTAAATGTTTTTTCTTCATGCATAGTTTATTAGAATTATGAGTTTTATTGTGATTTTATGGTAAAAGAGATAAGTAACGAAATTTGTTTCGATAATAATTCAATGTAAGTTAATAGCGAGGATAAGCCACACGATTGCGAATATATATTATATTTGTTGATTTACTTGGAAAATTCTATACTTAGAACTATTAAAGTGTCTTACTGAAGCTGGCGTGATGATGGATGTATGGAAGGTTAAAATAAGACAAAGTTTATATTTAAAAAAAAATATTTTCAAACACTGGTTTACATTTAAATTGTAGAAATCTAATCATTAAAATCTCTGTCCAAAGGATTTATAGAATCAGGGATTATCTCTATTTCTGATATCGTAGAATGATCAGAACTTTCATTATGCTCTTATTAACTTTCACTTTCCCCACTGCTATCTGCTACCTGTGTAAATAATCATTTTATCGGAAAATTAAACTTTGAAACAAAACTAAGAAGTGTATGTAACAGCAGCTCTATATAATTCCATACAGAGATAATACGTGCGGTCACCACCAATATATAAAGACGACTGACGGATTATTGAATTTTTTGACTGACAGGCTACCGTCACCTACCGCCCGAATTGTTTTCGATTGTGTATGACTCTGAATTGACTCCTATTTCTTTCGAACAAGGTGCAAGATGCAAGTGCATTGTTTAGGGCACTTACGATTCAATGATTCGGGGTGATTCGGGTGTTTCTGGAAATACGATAATTACCTAGCGAAGATCTGCATGCGCATTATTAATTTTGGAGTACTGTACATATATATAAATAACCACAGTTTATAAATATAAGGAATTAAAAGAATATAACTATATTGCATACTATATAATACGTATATACAATGTCTTTCGGCTTTGTTTGCGTTATATACAACGCAACTAAGGTTTTCCGACGAATTCGTTAATCAAATGTTTTTTATATTTATGCTTAAAAGAATTTTTAGACATTGACTCACGTAGCGGCGGCGGTAGATTATTCCAACACTTAGTTGCGTTGTATACAAAGCTGCCTCTAAAGGCGGTTGTATGGTATCTGGGCATAACCATCATGTATGTTGATGCTCTTGTGAAGTGTGAGCCATGACCTACCCACCTAAGTTTATTATAAAGGTATTTTGGTATCTGTGACGTCACCACCTCAAAAAGCATCACAGCAAAGTGAAGGCGCCAGCGTCGTTCCATATTGAGGGTTTTTGCCTGGATTAGATATGGCGTAACATGTTCTCTTGGCGGTATGTCCCAGCAGAACCGAGCACACGCATTTTGAACCCGCTGTATGGCATTCTTGGTCCTTGCTAGCAATATTGCACCGTACATAGTATCTCCGAAGTTAAATTTCGAGAGAACTAGTGCCTCACAGAGCCTAATACGTAAGGGTGTGGTGATATAGTTTCTGATGCGATACAGTAGCTTTAACCTATAGAAACAGTTCGATATAGTTGTGTGGAAGTGCTTTTCGAATCTGAGGTTCTCATCGAATACAACTCCAAGATTACGAGCTTCTACGACGCGATCTATAGTTTGCCCTTCAATTTTTAATGTTAAATCGTATCCAATCACTTTTTCGACCATCCTCGGTGTCCCTAAAACCATAAATTTGGTCTTTGTAGGATTAAGGACAAGTGAGTTTTTCTCCGACCACTTTGATATGCGCATCAGGTCCGAGTTTAGCTCAGCAATAGCATCAGGAGTTCGGGACGGATGGAATGAGATGTATAATTGAATATCATCCGCATAAAGATGGTATCGACTATACATTATCTCGCTGGTGATATCGGAGGTATATAGTATAAAGAGAAGTGGGCCCAAAATGGAGCCCTGTGGGACTCCCCTAGTTACCACCCTTTGCTGAGAAAACACGACCGACCCGTCCTCCTTACGAAGCGCTACTGTTTGTGTACGATTGCTGAGATAGCTATTGAACCAACTGACTATTTCCTTGCTTAACCCGTAAAACGACATCTTAGATAAAAGTAATGGTATATTGATGGTGTCGAAGGCTCTAGTGTAGTCAAGAAAGACAATAGCAGTGCTCAGGCCCGAATCTTGCGCGGTCAAAATGTTATCAACAACTTCGGTCAATGCAGAGACAGTACCTCGACCTTTCCTAAACCCAGACTGTAGGTCTGAAAGTAATCCATTCTGCTCCAAGTACTGAGTTAGTTGGCCGTGCACTATCCTCTCGATAACTTTTGACAGACAAGGGAGAATGCTGATTGGCCTCAGGTCTTTTGAGGTCGCTGGATTTTCTTTTTTTGGTATTGGCTGGACTAGTGCTCTTTTCCAAAGTTCAGGAAATGTATTTGTTTTAAATGATGAATTTATTATGTGCGTTATGGCTGGGAGCGTTTTGGAAACTGTGAGGTTTAGCATGTCAAGAGATATGTCATCCACTCCTACCGCTTGTGATTTTAAAGTTTGTAATGCCTTAAGAACAGTGTTTTCGGTTACAGGTTTAAGCGTGAACGAAGCGTCGCCATGTCGGTGAAATTCAAAGTAAGTAAGGCTTGAAAGTGCAGGTTTGGCTGTTTCCAGGAACTTTAAGAAAATCATCATTTAGTTTATTAGGATCGTTAAGGTGTGATGGTAGGTTATTGTCTTGTTTAGGCTTAATAACAACTTGTTGCTTGATATGTTTCCATAGTTTTGGAAGATTATTGATGTTATTGTTTACGTAAGTATCAAAGTACGATTGCTTTTCTTTATGCAAGGCGGTGGTAACTAGTTTTTTTAGGTCTTTGTAATATTCTTTATATTTTGTATCTTTGCTTCTTCGGGCTGCAACCTGTGCTTCGTCTCGAGATTTCATCATCATTTGGATATTATACGTAACCCAAGGTAAGACCTTTCGTTTCAGGTGCTTTTGTTTCTTAGGGGCGAAATGATCAAAAATAATTTGAATGTATGCAGTAAGAATGTTCACCATCTCGTCAACATCTTCCATTTCCAAAACTGTTAGCCATCTAACTTCTTCCAATGTAGCAACAAGACTTTCCATGTCAATGTCCTTGAGCGATCTGTAAGTTATCCATTTCGGAATATATTTATCTTTAGGTACATCTAATATACAGGATGTATCCTGAATATATATTCCGAAGGCATGGCTGCTCAGGGCGCTGATGTGATTAACAGACACGTGCGATGCTGGAATGTTGGTGCAGATCAAATCTAATAATGTCTCAGTTCTATCAGTGAAATGAGTTGGCTCGGATATAAGCTGATTAAGATTCATCACGTTCAAAAAACTTTCTAATTTGGTATAATAGGCATGTTGCCTGTTTAAAAGATTTATGTTGAAATCACCCAAGATTACTAAATTATCGGACCAAACGAAGGAGCCCAGGGATTCCATGATGGCATCCAAGAAAAGCTGGACGTCAAGCCAAGGAGGCCTATACGCTGTACCTATCACGATTATTTTACCGTGAACTGTGGTCTTTATCCACATCTGCTCGACTTGCATGGATACTGGATGTTGCAACGTTTTAACCACCATACCCTCCCTCACATAGAACCCAACACCGCCCCCGCGGTTGCGAATGGATCTCGAGCGCGGTATGTGCCAAAGCTTATAGCCGGGGACTTGTGGCGCGCGACCGTCTTCGCCCTCACGAAGCCAGGTCTCGTTGACCGCCAGTATGTCCACCCGAAGACGGTTCAGTGCGACGACAAATTCATCATGTCGGGTTCCTAGAGAGCAAGGATTGATAAAACTAACCTTTAATTTATTTTTAGTGTTGAAGACAAATAATAGAGTTTATATAAACGTAGATAGTTAGATACACATATAACCATATGTAAGTATATAATACATAAATTATACAATAAACAGACACACGCACAAATACATACATATTTATGTGGGAAAAATTCATAGCAATAAGAAAAGTGTTTTTTATGAGATAGGTAATATGAAACCACGAGTCGTGTGCAATGAGTAATAATGTTCAGTTGAAATAAAATATATATTTTAGTATTTCCATTATATATATACTTTTTTTTCTCTAGTGTATAGTATTTCTCTAGTAGGATTATTTCTAGTTAAGGAATGAAAGTTTTTTTTTATAGATACGTGAGCCTATTGAGTTTTGTATGTCATTAGATTATGTTTACTTTCCTAATGTTTAAATTCTCTCTGTAGGTATTATAGCAACAGAATACAATCTTCTAAGGTTATTCGAAATGCACGGTGCTTATAACAGTTCCCTGCACGGAGCACGTGACACATTGCTCGTTGTTTCATTATCTGGAGTTAACAAAATAACTAAACCAACCCATTACGCTGTGATGAAGTCGTCTCCATATAGGGAGTGGTTTCCGTATATATTCACGGTATTGGATTCCGGCCAACTAACATTACTTATCCGGACAAATTCCCGGTTAAGTATGACTTGGCTAGCACCTGTCGCTAAATTAGCTTTACGTAACCATTACACGAAAACCTCCAGCTAATTTGCGGATAACTGAGATGAAGATTGTAAATGCAATTACATTATTATTGTCGCTGCGTACACTGTCACTAATTCACTATACTTGGATTCACTAATAAAACACCACTGCTGTTGTAAGGCATTTAATTAATCAAAACACAGTATACATGATAATATAACAAAAACAATACACTAGCGAGTTATAATATCGAACAATTCTAACGTGGCGCCATCTAGTTTGCGATAAGGAACTAAACGTAGACGGTATTGAACATCCCGCCCACCAAAAGCACCTAGTGCTTTTCTAAACAAAATAAACCTAAAGAACAATTCAGTTGAAGAGTACATTTAACCTAATAAACACAAAATAATTCTTATAACTTACTTGTAAACTCAACGTTAAAAATAGAAACTCTTATAACATAGTCTAAACTCAACGTAAACAATATAAACCTGAGAGTAAACTAAAACAATATTGACTTCTTAACGATAACATTTTTCAATGTAAAAAATAAGAACTAAAAAAATACATACTGTTACATTAACTTAACTAAGAATTCTACACAATAACTAATGAGCTAGGTCTTTGGTAAAATGCATAACTTATTACAAGGACGTTTACAAAGACCGTTCTTAGTTTTAATTGTTACAACTCGGGTAAGGTTGTCTTAACCCGGATGTTTTTCAACGATTTTCCCTAATAACCATTTAGCTGGAGGAATATTGTGATCCCTTATAATAACAATATCATCAACGTCAGGTTCTGTCTTTTTTGAAAACCATTTGTACCTATTATTTAACGTCACCAAATACTCTTTTGACCACGTCTTCCAAAAATTATTAACCATCCGTTGAGTAAGTTTCCACCTTTGAAGACCTGTGAGAGAGGTCTTTGAATAATCGTTTTCAGGGATTAAGACTAATGGTTCACCGACTAAGAAGTGCCCAGGTGTGAGGGGCATCTCGTCACCTGGATTATCACTAATTGCAGAAATTGGACGGGAGTTTAAGCACGCCTCTACTTGGGTCAACACAGTTGTCAGTTCTTCGAAGGTAAGTATTGCGTCTCCTACTATTCTTTTCAGGTGTGTTTTCGCTGAACGAACACCAGCTTCCCACAGCCCTCCAAAGTTAGGCGCGTGTGGTGGTATAAAATGCCAAGTGGTTCCGTCCTGGGTAAGTAAATTAGCAATTTCGTCGGCCAACTCTGATTTCGCTTGACATAACATTTTACGCAGCTCTTTATCCGCACCAACGAAATTAGTCCCATTGTCGCTGTATAGATCGCGGCAGTGCCCTCTTCGAGACACAAAGCGTTTGAATGCAGCTATGAATCCAGAACTGGTAAGGTCTGACACAGCCTCTAAGTGGATCGCCTTAGTCGCCATACATACAAATAGACAAATATAGCCTTTATAGGATTTCGATCCTCTACCAGGCGAAAACCTAATATCTATGTACCCGGTAAAATCAACACCTGATGACCTAAATGGTTTATCCGGAGTCAATCTAACTTTAGGTAACTGGCCCATTAATTGGTTATTATCCTGACGAGAATAACGTAGGCAAGTCATACATTCTCTGTAGCACTTCTTCACCTTTTCTTTCATTCGTAGGATCCAAAATTTACTTCTCAAGAAGTTTATCATAAGTTGTGGACCCCCGTGAAGTGTTCTGTGGTGCGCATCCAATATTAATAACCTAGTGAGATGAGACTCACTGGGCATAATTAGAGGATGTTTCTTATTAAACTGCACAGAAGACAGTTGTATTCGACCGCCCACCCTTAGCAACCCTTTTTCATCAAGAAAGGGTGCAAGAGTGTGCAGTGGACTTCCTTTAGTAACACTTCCGGTTCGAGACATTAAAGCTTCACGCGTCCTACGTACATTATTTGCTCGTAACTAAATCAGTATGTTATAGTAGGACGCGTGAGGGGTTAACTTATTAATTTCATCTTCAAAATATAGTCTTTGGGTAGCTTTTACAATTATATCTAATGTAGTGTCCATTTCATTGGTCGTAATTCTTTTATTAACATCTCTTAACTCTTTAGGTTCCCTCAGTTTTAGAAATTTTCTACAGTAAGATAAAACTCGTAACATTCTAGTTAGATTTGAAAACCGCTCCCATATAAATTCTTCAGCAGATCGCGTCGTATTGGTAAGTACCTTTAACGGTCGTACTTCAACATCAGTGTCAACATCTAAATGTGTACTATAAACAATGTTTTCGTGTAGACTCTTAGGACCATGCCACCAAAGATCATAATGAACTAGTTCTCGAGAGGATATACCCCTAGAGGCACAATCGGCTGGATTTTGGTCTGTGGCAACATGGTTCCATTGATCACTATCTAGTACCGTCAAAATCTCGGATAGCACTTTCCGTTTGGTTACAGGCTCATCTAACTCCGGTAAATTGTAAGTATACTCAAATTTATCTATGTTTTTATTCCAGGAAATACCCAACACTTTAATTGTATCATTGATTTTAAAAATAAATGTATCCTTTGAAGATTGATTATCATTTTCAATATGATTCAGTAATTTGGGACAATTACTGCACCACTTTTGGAGCTTAAACCCACCTCTTGACATTAATTGATTCATCTCTTTATAAATATCTATCGCTTCCTCTTCCGAATTACAACCGTTCAGTAAATCGTCCATATAAACATCTTCAAGTGTAATTTTTGCTGCAAGTGGATATTTCGACTCTTCATCTCGAGCCAATTGTTGGAGTGATTTAACCGCCAAATACGGTGCACAAGCAGTACCGAAGGTAAGCCGCGATAGCTTAAAATGTTGTATGGGTTGCGATGGATCAGCTCGCCATAAAATTCTTTGGAAATTTGAATCATCTTCATGTACCACTATTTGTCTATACATCTGTACGATGTCTGCCACAATACAATAAATATGCGTTCGCCACCTCATTATAATGTGGCGCAAATCTTTTTGAATTTTAGGTCCAACAAATAACGTGTCATTCAATGATACGTTATTATTCCCCTTGCACGACGCATCAAAAACAACACGAAGTTTGGTAGTTTCCTTGTCTTCCCTTATCACGGCGTGATGAGGGAGATAAAAGGAAAACGGATACTCAATATCCTCCTTACTTAGAATCGGCTTCATGTGTTTCTGGTTCTGGTAGTCGACTATAACCTTCTCATATTCAGCGTGCAAGACAGAATTCTTTTTAAACTTTCTTTCTAATACCTTAAATCTTTTCAAAGCAACTTCCTTGGAATTTCCGTACACACACTTTGGATCCGACTCCTTAAACGGCAATCTCACTACGTAACGACCTTCTTCATTTCTTGTGGTAGTACTCTCATAAATTTCTTCACATCTGATTTCTTCCTTCGTAAGTTTCTTTCCTATTAAATCTGGTTCTCTTTCAATTTCCCAAAACTGTGTCAAGATATTATCTTCTCTTACCTGTAAATGTAAATTTACTACTCTAGGATTTGACTCTTCATTTTCGCCTATTCTTCCAGACAAGATCCAGCCAAGATGAGTATTCTGTGCAATAGGACCGTCATGTATGGGATGTTTCAAGAAACCACTCAACATTATTTGACTGAAAATATCAACTCCCAAAATAATATCTATCTTACCAGGTGAACCATATTTGGGATCTGCTAACGGTAGATTACTGAGCTCTGGCCAATCAAAAATGGAAACCTTACTCGACGGAAGAAACGATGTTAAAGATGGCAACACAAATGCATTTACTGAAACAGAAAATTCATGATTATGTAGTGATTCTAACTCAAAAGAAACAATGTGCTTAGATCTAAGTTTACCATCACCTACGCCAGTTATTAAACCGTTTATTGGTGTACGCTTAAGACATAAATATTGTACAGTACTTTCGGTAATAAAAGAGGCCTCAGAGCCTTGATCTATTAATATTCGCGCAGTTTGGACGCAGCCATTTGCGGATTTAATCCTAGCTAATAGCACTTTGACTTGATGTTTATCTTTCGCAAAATGAGCTACTACTTTCTTAGCATACTGGCGATTCTCATCTAAACTCGTCGGTTGGTGGGTAGTACTCGTACATGGTTCCCCAGGCACAGGGGGAGGATTTCTTTCTATATGCAGCAGGGTGTGGTGTCTTCTGCCACAACGCCGGCAACACGTCGACTGGTGACAGCTCCTCACGTTGTGGTTGGATGAGAAACAATTGAAGCAAAGTCTCTTGGCTTGAATAAACTCATATCTCTCTTCGGGAGACTTGCCTCCAAATTGTTTACATTGGTATAATAAATGAGCATCTGAACAGCATACGCAGACTTTACTATTTTCTTTGTAAGTATCCTTTTTATTATCTTGTATAATATGAAACGCCTTTTGTCTTGTTTGCTTTGGACTTATACTATTCTTCATGTTTTGTTTAGATTCACCTACTAGCATCTCCAATGTTCTAAATCTACTTTCCAGGAAGGTTACGAGCTCACTCCATTTTGGGATGCTGTCGGTTTGAGATCGGCCAGCCTCGGTCTCCCACTGGCGGCGGGACTCTAAATCTAATTTTGAGACTATTAAAAATTAATGATCGCATCCCACGAAGACACGTCAATATCTAAATTCTTTAGAGCCTTCAAACATGCCTCCGTGGTATCGATAAGATGTTTGATTGCTGTAGCCGACTCGTTAGACATAGGCTTTTGACCGAACAAACGTTTTAGAGTTTCGTTGACATTGAACCTTTTGTTATTATACCTGCGCTTTAATCTGTCCCACGCCTCTTCATAATTTGTATCGGTAGTCGATAAGCTCCTTAATAAATTCTCAGGTTCGCCTTTTAAACTACATTTCAGGTAATGCAACTTCTGAACCTGGCTTAATGATGGATTTCTATCGATCAAAGAGACAAACATGTCGTGGAAGCTCTGCCACTCTTCATAATTACCCGAAAATGTGGGCAACTGTATTTGTGGGAGCTTCACCTCACTGCCTGCACCGGTGACGTTCGATGGACTGACTTTAGAAGAACCCGCTGAGCTGGAACCAAGATCAACCTTCATTTTTGATTTGTAACTAATATAAATTTCTTCTAGGTTTTCATAGATCTCTTCGGTAAAATAGGGGGTTTTTTCGCGTTCCCTTTTTGATGCAACTGATATAATATTCAAATGATTCTCGGTAAACTTCTTCCAACTCGCCTCCAAACATTCTAATTTTATTTCTATATAAACGTTTGTCAGTCTTTCTTTTGGGGTCTTTTTATAATTTGAATAACTTTTATTTATTTGCTCATGTATCTCTACTTGCTGAGCAACGAATGGATCCATTTCTTCTATCTTTAATCTTATTTAAATTTTTCTAAGTCCAAAATGTATACTAATTTTTTCTAAGTCCAGTATTCATACTAATTTTTATCAAATTTTTCTAAGTCCAGTATGCATACTAATTTTTAGCAAATTTTTTCTAAGTCCAATATTTAATCAAATTTTTCTAAGTCAATATGTAATCTAATTTTTCTAAGTCCAAGTTATCACAACACTGAATTTTTACAAGTCTTTATTGTCCACTTAGTTCACTTTACTCACGGTTTTTACAAGTCCTTTAATTCCTTTATTCCCGGGTTTCGGCACCAGATGTCGCTGCGTACACTGTCACTAATTCACTATACTTGGATTCACTAATAAAACACCACTGCTGTTGTAAGGCATTTAATTAATCAAAACACAGTATACATGATATAACAAAAACAATACATATCGAACAATTCTAACGTGGCGCCATCTAGTTTGCGATAAGGAACTAAACGTAGACGGTATTGAACAATTATAATTATTAATTTTTTTTTTTTTATTTATTTTTTTTTTTTTTAATTTTAATTTTTAAAATATTAATTTCCATTTCTTGATTTTTACATTTTAATATACTTATCGTGAATCTTAATTTTACCTTTTAATTGTAATTTTAATTGATTGTAATTTGTAATATGTATTTAGCTATAATAACTTACTACTAACTTACATTTTATTGTTATGTTGATTGTAACAACTTATATATTATGTTGCATTGTTTCGATTTAATTTTGATTTTTTGCTGATTTAATATCTGTTGCTCAATTTATTTTATAATTACTAACTTATTTAATTTTTGATGAATTTATTTATGTGCTGATATAATTTCGAAATTTGTTTTGGACGTGCTTTATTTGTAATGAGTTACCTAGACACATTTTGTTTTTTGTTTTGCTGTTTGTACTTATTTGTTATTGATTTTTTTTTATAGTTTTAATTGCATGTAAATTTTTAATTTATTTTTGATTTTATTTAATTTGTCTCTGATTTTTTTTCGTGTCGTGTAACTGTAAATGGAAGACACAGGCTCCTGAAAAACAGTTCTTACTATCTTAGGAGCCTGGGTCGCTCTAATTTGTAAAATGTTTTAAGTGAAATAAATGATTTATTTATTTGTTTATTTATATTATGTTTTTGTGAGAGTTTAATACAGATGTGACAAGTACTTGATGATGTTGTACTTGCTAATTTACGCAGGTGAAAGCTGCCACTATGCGGCAGAAAGAAAGTTATTTTATCTTTTATTTCAGAAACTAAAGTACCTGTAAGTGCTCTTAGCAACAAGACAGCGTTTAAGCTGTAATCTGTTAGATAAGCAGAAGAACGTTATGTCAACCTTATTTTGCAGATATAATGTTGTCGAAAGGAAGTGTTAAACTGTGATCATAACGCAATCATTATCATTAAGCTAAAACGTTAATCTTAACCGCTATTACTGATTTTAACCGCATAGTCACCACGGCACCAACTCTCCTAGTTGATCGAATGTGCCACGCACAATAATTATTGTCCCATTAACCTTTGGCTGTTCGGGCTTAATATCAACCGGCCGATAATGCAACTGAATTATTAATATCCCAATTTAAATATGTCATTTAGTTAGTGGTTGGCGATGAAAGAAATGATCCCCATTCGAAAAATGGATTTATTGCCCGTCACTCGGTGTCAACTCAACACTTATATATATCTGGAAAGACTATTTCAATATTTGGTCTAATACATTTTAAGACACTTGAATTTTGTATATGATTATTTTTTGTGTAATTAATTATACTGACACTATTAATTTTTATTAAGTACTCACCTATATTTTATGTAGGTACTACTTGAAAACAGATATAATCCCTACTAATATTATAAACGTGAAAGACTCTGTCTGTCTCTTCTTTACGCCTTTACAACTAAAGCGATTTGGATGAAATTTGATACAAAGATAGTGTGAAATCTGAGAAAGGACATGTGATAGGTTTTGTCTCGGACATTCCACGGAAACGGGAACTATGCATATGTTTTCCTACTATTAACGGATACCAGAAATAAGGCCGCGGGCGCAAAGCTAGTATAATAGAACATTAATGCAATAAGTTGATTTTCTCAAAAATTGCACTTGCAGACTATTAAAATGTATTATTAGGTATTATATGTACTACTTATTGTATTAGATATATTATGTGTGGCACAACGAATGTTATGCAGGCCTAGTATATACAATTTTCAGGGAAGTAACCTCTAGAACAACTGAATTAATTTTTAAATCTTTCATTAGCAGATAGCTTTATAATTATATTTGAGTGACTTAAGTATATCTTTTAATAGTTTAAATCTAATTATATAGATATGATTTCGACACCAAGATTATTTACATTTAACGATCCCGAAGCATTTCTACATGAGTGTTAATAAAACTATGATTTAGTACTCTTATTGCAATTCTATTGAAATATTGGTATTTGGTAGGTCCATGAAATGCATAAATGGCGACACTTCTGCATCGGCAGGAGCGGCAATAAATCGAGAATGCATTGGTATTTAAGTATCGTTGGAAATGTTAACTTTGAATGGGTATTCAAAATCCTACAATCGAATTATTATGGAATGCCTTATTCATTTGATTTTCCCCTTTCATTTGAATTATTGCGGCCGTGATTGTAAATTGGACAAGAATTCATTATTACGAAGTAACATTGTTTTCTATTATGTTTAAGGACAAATTTATGCAACGCTTTTACTTCTGTTACAAGTTTAATTTTGGACGATGAGGTCTTATTTGTCTTATTTTTAAGATTAAGGGCCGATTTTTCAATGCTTGGTTAAAACTTATCCGTCCAATAAAGTATTACACGATAATATTAAAATGTCACGTAAACTGTCAAATACGGGCAATTAGAATACGTTTTTAAAACGGTAGTTTTATACATTATTCGACGAATAAGTTTTAACCAAGGATTGAAAAATCAGCCCTAAAAGAATAAGAGCCATTAGTCTAATTTAAAACGTTCGAAACTTTCATTTCGACGTCAAATAAATAAAAACATTAAGGAGAAAATACGAAATTAGAATTATAATTTTCATTTTATCGTTGACTATTGAGATTTTTGCAAAAAAAAATAAACACAAACAAAATTTACTTTATTAAAACATGTAACTAGGTAACACTTAAAAACGTGCTATAAATGTTTGTTAAAAGATAATGCACAATATTCACAAGAACGATGAATCAAGTGGAAAAACAGCGTATCAGTACTTGGGGGTGTAATTATGTTGTGTTTTAATAAATAAATACACAGGAATAGCTGGTAGTTTACAGTCTACCGGAACAGCCTAAGGCTGGCGGTTGGCCAGACATAATGGCCCCACTTGGTTGTGTACGATTATTTCAAAGAGATAAATTTTACGCTACTTCTGCGTGTAAGCGAAGAGTTACTGTGCAATATGGTCTTGGAATATTTAAAACCTCAAGAACAATCGTTGCTTAGGGGACGAAGAAATAATGTTAATGACCCTCCGAATGATATACAGTAAAGTAAATTAAGGTTCTAGAAAAATGAAAATAAATAAATGCACCCAAACTCTACAGTTCCTGTAGTTTAATTAATATTGATGAATACTATTGGGATTATGGATAGTGGTGTGATTAATTTTACTAAATAATTCAAGCACTTTGTTGTAGGAAGATAGTCACATTATTTATCTTCAAATAGAGTATCGGAGGTATGTCTTAACAGTCTGAAGGATCACAGTGAACTACACACTAAGAGCTATTTAACTCAACCATTTAAGGGTCTATACAACACTCAAAATTATACCTTTATTTATGACCCTGTTCGAGTATTTCTTATCCTTACTTCTAGGAATCTATACAATAAATATTCACAAGGTTTAACATGTGTTACCAAGTGTTGAGTGCATACAGGGCTCACAATAGGTTTACCAAATGTGCATGATAAGAAAAAGGTCATTGCAATAAATCTCACTTAAAGTGTAAGAAACGTAATTGCTTTTTAAGAGAGGAACTTTTGTAAATGAAATCAATATTTCAACACGCCCCCTCAAAAGTTAATCTCTTTTACGAGTTACAATTTTAATTGCAATTTAATATACAACATGATAACCAATATTCTAAAGTTGAATACAATACTCTCAATACTGATCGACATACCTTCCGCTTACTCTTTGTCTGGGACGGTTGTTACTAACCGTATACATAGTGATCCGACATTTGTCTTCACGATAAGGGAAACCCAGGAAAACCTTATCAGATCATTAAAATTATATGAGTTTACATCAAGATACAACTTATTTACTAATCAATCTTCTGATGCAATTTTCGCTCTTAACTCCAGGAACCTCCCTGGTAGTGGCTTTGTCAGCATGTCTGCAATTTGAACACCTGTTGACATATGTTTAATAATTTTAGTATTATTTCTCATATTGATCCCGAAGGAATTAATATTTGATGTCAATATGTTTGGATCTAATGAGGCTTGTTGGATTGTTAGCTGGGCTAGTACATCCAGTCTACTATTCCTATATTAAGATAGGTTCGTTAGTTTTCAGGTTTATACCTGCTGCTAAAGTTTTTCAACCATATTGCCTTTAACAGCTTCATACAGAGCCATATATTCAGCTTCTGTAGAAGAACCTGCCTTATTGTACTCCAACATATTGCACATCAATCATACAACTAGAAGAATTAACCCGTTGTACTTTTCTTTTCAAATACTAACTCAGGATTTTCATTTCCTCCCCAATTAGAATCAAGTATCTTATCAATTTGTTCTTATATGTTTCCTTTACATATTTAGTTTTAGAAATTATAATTCCTTGTAAATATCTACTTGTTTTAAACATTATCAAGTTCTTTGTTATTTTTATTCACATGTCTGCTTATAGTTAAAGTCAGATCATTGTACATGAAATTAAATACATTAGATTTCCAATAAGAATTCGAAATGGAGCATCGTAATTCTCATTGGATTCTATTGCCTCAAAATCTAAATTGAATTCTAACTATGTAAGAACATGTTAATCACCCGTTGTACTAAGTTTATTTCATACGGTTTTAATATTTACTTATGTGCTTTGATCTAGTGTTGCGACATTATTTTGTCTAGTGATTCTAATGCCAAAGAAGAGTTTAACTTCTTTAAAATCACACATTTTAAATTTATTCATTAAAATATATAATTAATATAATAAAATATATTATTTTATAAAATTCTGCATTGTTGTTCATCAACAGTCACTCACTATAATCACTAGATCGTCCACATTTCATTCAGTATAAATATTATTAGAGATACCTCATCTATTCAGTATGTACATGAATCGATCCCTATAAGAATTTGTAAAACCTTTTTCTAATAGTCTTTTCAAATATTTCTTTCCAACATCTGGCAACTTCCTTTAAGCAATATGCTTCCTAATGCTTTGTTTAATTTACAATCGGGGTTCACAAGTGTTTTCACTTTTCACACCCTCAAGTATTTCAACATACTGTAGGTACGATTAACTGACCACTTAAAATGCAGTTTAATCAATCTGGTAAACTAACAAGCCATGCTGCTGTTAAAAGACTTAAGTTCAAAATTGTTGCAACCGATATTTTTACTAATACCTCTAGCAACTAAACGGGCTTTACACTTTTATGGATTTCCGAACTCATCGTACTTTATAATATCCATTTTCATTATATACAATATTTGTACTACTTGGTTTTGATACTAAAGTCCAAGCTTTTTATTTACAAATAAAGAATATAGTTCATCATTAATTGCATTTTTCATTGTTTAGCATCATTCCTATTTTCAATTATCTCATGTGAATTAGGAGTAAATATACAATGTATTATGCGCACAGTAAATAATCAAACGGCTAATAATCATCTTCATTAGATGAAGTTTTGCTTTTAATATCTATCTGATATATCGGTTTGATTGTCAATACTAATTGTCTGTGTCATTAAAATATTTAGGCACTGTATTGTTTGTATTTTCAATACTTCGATAGCCTTCTGCCTTATTATTTTATTGATGACTAGCTACTGAGTTTAACACAAAGTTATTGACTACAATTTTTCGTCTAGGTACTGAGTTTAACGCATAGCTGATATTTACTACAGTTTTTCATCTACTGAGTTTAACGCATAGCTATTCACTTCAGTTTTCACCAACTGAGTTTAGCACATAGCTATTCATTCAGTTTTCACTAACTGAGTTTAACACATAGC